>ML792303.1:24421-52065 GCA_009831015.1 Picea engelmannii | reverse complement strand
TCTTTCCTCCTATCAACCTTTGTTTCTGCTTGTCTGGCACCGACTCGCCTCTTCTACTCTTGAACCTCCACTTCATCATGTGGCAAAGGTCTAGAGATCCTTGCTCTTGCCCAATTTGCACCTTCGAAGACCTTCGAGAGCAGTTTCGATCACTTCGAACAGATTGCAGGAGGATGGAGGAGCGCATAGACACATGACATCGAGAGGTTCAGCAGGAAAATCAGGGGATTCGTGAAAATTTGGCAGGCCTCCAGTCCCAATTACAGTAGCAAGAAATCCACCATAACCAAGAACGGACAATAGTTTTAAGAGGAGTCAATTGGAATACAAGATAGATTGGGGCCTGGAAAATCCTTAGCAACCAACACACTCAATTGGCACTAATGAATCTCAGCTTCCCTCTTCTTTTCACTCTATAGCCAATTACGACCATCATGTTACCATAGCACCAGGCTTTGTAGACCGCTACCACGTAGAGGAGAACCCAGATCGTCAGCACGCAAAGGAGAACCCAACATAGGCGAATTTAGAAGCTCGATTGATAGAACAACAGGAAGATCCCGGGAAGCTTCATAATTATTAACCAAGTCTTTTATAAAATGTAAATTTGTGTTGTTGTTAAATGTGTATATCGACATTTTTACATGGCGGAACTGCAGCTTAGATGGACTAGCTGTTATAGTTTTCTCGGACCTAGATAGACATTTGCGCTCTTTTGGAAGCAACAGAGGTGCTCACACCCTGCCACGTGTATTTTTTTGAATTTTCACGACCTTCTTTTTAATATAAATATCCCCAACCATTTCTATTAAAAAAATTAAAAATTAAATTTAAATTAAAAACTTCAATAAAAAGAATCATATCAGTAAAAAACAACTTTTTCACATAGCCGTAGGTTTTTTGGGGGTTAATAATTCAATTTTTTCTTGTCTATTAGAAAATAATCAAAACATAAAACCTTTGGTTTTGTCCATTTTTTTATATAATAATAATTATTATAATATATTATAACAATATGTAATATTTATAAATGTACTAGTTTAAATATTTTAGGTTTTTTTGTTTTTTTTTATAATTAATATTAAAATTTGATTATGTAATTGTTGATAAAATGACATTTTTTCATTATTTAAATTATATTTTGAATATTATTCAACTCCTCCAAAAATCTTTAAAATATTGGAATTGTAAAATTTCAACAATTGAAATATATAATTTTAATGATACTTTTAAATTTTAAGAAAAAGTTAAAAACTAATCAAAAACTATATAAAAAATAAATAAATAAATTGATATGAGAATTATGAGAAGAGTTGAAGTTTAAACAATGATTAAAGGGAGACTAAACCTTTTATCAAGTAACATAACACATATATATTGTTTTTCACAATTTTTCAATAGAAAATTGACTCAAAATTATACCAGTGTATAATTACTATTCTATCACATATCCATAAAAACTCCATCTAGACACTATTGTGTCTCAAATACTATCCAAAAAGGATCTTTACAAAAAGCACTATATCATAGCTAATGCTAAATATTAAAAGTTCATCCTCTCCTCAAAAAAATATCAAATGACTTTGGATTCATGATCCAACACTTGAACCAACTCATAAATAAGAGGAATTAAAAAAGTTTTAAATGAAATTGTGAACTTGTTGTCCCTCTTTCCCTAATGAAGTAAGTTAATCTGTCTTTTGGTTTCAAAAGGGCTTGTTTTGATAGTCTATCTGCGTCCTTGTTGAATTCTCTGTATAAATAATGAAAGTTAATTTCTTGAAATAAAGTAGTCAAATCCTTGGTTCTAAGCTTCCATCCTTTGATGTTGATAACATGTAAATTACCTTTGAGATTTAACCAATCTATAACTACCGTTGAATCCCCATTAACTATAACTTGCGAATATTCCAAAGATTTGCAAATGTAAAGGTGGCCCATACATCCATCAACTTTGTTTTAGTGTTTGTTCTTTCACCCCAATTGATATACCATCTATATACAATAGACTCCGGAAAATTAATAACTCCCCAGCTCCACATATCAGACCACCCTGTTATCGACGCCTCATCAAAACATGCAATAGTATAACCTTCAATCTGTGTTTTTCTTTTTTTTGTTTGTTAATTTGTGCGGAACCTGTTTGCTACGCGATTAACCCGTGGCTTGAGAAACCGCAACTCAGGGGCATCTAAGCCGTCAAAATCACGCAGGGATCGCACCCGGCCTGAACCACACCAACCCTTAACATGGAGACAATTTTTGTGTGTTTTTCACAATTTAATTATCAAAAATATAAAATATCGCATAACCGGGATAAAATCTCACAATGGTGAGCCAAAAAATTAAAAAAGAAGAATGTCCGTTCATCCTGGCCCACACGCTCTAAGTGGAACGGCATACATACTTTCAAACTTCAATAATTATCTCATGATGGAAACAGGGCAGTCAGTAGATTTGTTTCCAAAGTTTAACCCAGATTACTGTGACAGATTACAGATTCTATGGTTGGAAAAAGAATATCACAGTGATTAGCCACAAACTTAAATAAATAAGGAGAATGTCTAAAATATACACGCATTTCTCAAAAAAAAATTCTATATTACGTGGCGAGTTCGAACCTGGTCCAAGCCATGGCCCGCCTAAACGTTTAGGGACACACGTCCGACAGTAATTATGAGCCAAACATTTAAATAATAAAATTGTCCAAAATGACAAGCTTCGAAGTCGCGACGAAACACGTAAGAAAATTCGAGAAAATGAGCGGATGGTTTGGATATTCTGTTTTAATTTTTTTTCGTATTTTAAATGTTTTAAGTTTTGGTTTCTTAAGATATTTGTTTGAAATTTTGTGAGCAATTCTTGGATCTGCAAATTTAAGTGGTTAATTTTATATAATCTGAATAATTTAAAAAATTTCAACATATTAAATTCATTTTTAAATTTAAAAATAAATTTTAAACAACAAAAAAATGATTTTATAATAAATTCCAACCTAAAAAACAAAACTTAAAACAGTTAAACAATATCTAAATATTTTTCTTTCTCTATAAAAAAATATTTTAAAAAATTAGACCACTTTGATCTTTGATCATAGCCAAAGACTGAAGTCCAAAGAGAAAAATAAAAACAATATATTCGTTGTTTGTTAAACTTGGTTGACCTATACAATTTGGTTGGTCTTGACCCGTCTTTAAAATCTAACTTTTCTTCATATACTTTTATATATTTATCTATACAATGTGAGTATTAAATGGGCATAAAAAAAGCGATTTAATAAATAAATCTTGATTTTCCTATACCAAAATCTAAATATTTTTTATTTATACAGTGTGACTATTAAATAGGTATTTATCACTAGCAGAGCCGCTAACTTGCAATGGAAAGGTTTATTGCTGAGGAAATCCGAGGTAGAGGAAACGTTTGATTAAATCTGTGATAGCATGAAAACGCATGAAAACGTGGCTTGTCTAATACGTGTAATTTTCAAGAATGAAATTGAAGGAGTGCCTGCTAAACTGCTAAACGTGGTAATTTCAAAGGTTAATTATTTAAACGTGGCAATACTACGATGTTACAGTAATTTTTTAATATGATTAAGTAAATGTTAAAAAGTAAACAGGTTAACTGATGCATTCATAAATGCAAAGAAGTTATCAACAATAAATCTGACTCATTGATTTTGGAAGACGACTAAGAATATACCGGCATCTTCAATATATAGTCATCCGATTATAATTTAAGATTAAAAGATGATTAATTGTGCCCATCTCCAATAAATATATAACTTTCGACGTAATAAAAGCGATTTAATAAATAAATCTTAAATTTTCCTATACCACAATCTAAAACTGACAAGGTAGCACAATAAAGTGGGTCATACAAGCGATATGATTTTCTTATACCAAAATCTAAAATTGATTTTCTTATACTAATAAAGTGTGGCTCTGTGGTGTCACAGATTGAAGTGTCAAATACGCGGTATGACTTTGAAAAATGTGAACGAAGAACACGGATCGTGGATTCTTGTCAAAAAATCAAATGACACTTTTACTTTTAATTCAGAAGTATCTTTTATGCATAGAGAATTTCAAAAGAGTTTTTTATAAATATGTAATATTTGAAAGCGTTGCATATTTTTAGCTAATTTGGAATGTGGTAAAGGATCATTTGAACATTTTCATGGCCATATTCAATTTTAATAAAAATTTAAACTCTTTTTTAGTTAGGGGTAATTTTGAATATTTTGATATGGGTAAATATTCTTAAGCATATATATAAGTTTGTTTGGTGAAAGGTTTAATTAGTTTTTTTTTTTAAATGATAATTTTTTAGTTATGATTTAATTACAATATATGTAATGTAAGATGCTTTATTATGTTGGGAGGTGGGAATGGGCTTTGTGGTTTCTCTCCACATTGAGGTTCGCAACTGCAGTTAATTTTTTTCGGTCTCTCTTTACAATCACTTTCGGTAAGAATCGAAACTCTCCTTAGGTTTTCATTGTTTTTTTTCCACAGTGGCTCGGGTGTTTTTCTTTCTTGGTCTCCGCACAGTCTGCAGCTGCACTATACCGCGTAACGACCTAGGTTATCAGACATGGAACGATGAGAGTTAGCTATGGACAAGGCGCTAGAACACATTGCCTCTCCACATCCTTCGAGCGGGGTAGACCCTAGACTGGGGTTCCTGACAGATGATTTTTCACTGCTCAGACAGGCTTTGTTTTCTCCCCCCGAGCCTCCTCGCCCCCTTACTGGTAAGCAGCCTACCACCTTCTCACCTTCCAGGAATGATTCTTATCCTAGTTGTTTCCGACCTTTCTCATATTTTTTGGCTTTGGATCCTCTTGTCTCAGAAGGAGGCCTCCCCTCCTCTCTTAGTTCTCCAGATGATCTAGCACTGGACTGGCTCTCTCAGGCGGAAGGGGGTTTTCTTCGCTCTCCGTCCTCTACTAGCACAGACCACGAAGGAAGCGGTTTTTCACCAGGGGGTGCAAAGGCCCATGTCGTCTTAGGGTTTTCCCACAGAAGCGAGGCGTTTTGTCAAGCGATCTCTCAGGAGTTTCCAATCCCCTCCAAAGGGTTTATTTCTACTCATCTTGACGTTGAAGAATAGAGGGGTTTCACTCAGGAAAGAGGGGTTTTCTCCCCTACTTTTAGACCGAAGGACTCTTGGAATACTAGGGGACTCCACAGTGCGCGACCTAAATAGAAAAGGAAAGGACTCAAATCCAAAGGGAAAGTGGGTAACCTTGTGCTTGGGGAAGAGATAGGCATGAACATGGTTGTGCAGCTGTCAAATCAGACTTTAGTTGGGAGAGCCAGTGACAGGAACTTTGCTCTCAAAACCATTGTAGAGTGGACCCATTCGGTATGGGAAGAACACCTTGGCTATGCCCCTGAGGTAATTGAATTAAGCAAAAACTAGTTTTCCTTTAATTTCCTTCAACTAGAACATGCTAAATGGGCTTTGGGAAAAAAATTGAGCGTCAATAATTCTCCCCTCCTCCTAAAGCCTTGGAACCCACTTTCGATGCAAGCAGAGAGAAACTAAACAAAATCCATGTTTGGGTCCGACTACCAGCTCTTCCACTTCAGTTCTGGTCTATGGACTACTTCAAAGCCATCAGAAATTGCCTGGGTGATTTTCTTGAAGCAAACTTATCCTTCGAGGAAACTAAACAAAGAAAAGTCTCAAGAATTTTAGTCAAACTAAATGTCAGAGAAGGGCTTGGAGAGAAATTGACTTAAGTTGGGGGAGCTTCACACATTCCCAATAACTGGACTATGAAAACGCCCCCTTTAGATGTCATTGATGCCATCAGTATGGGCACCTGGTGGCAAATTGCCACCTTCCCCTAAGAACTAAAGGATGCACTTTCTACAAAGCCAATTTAAAGGCTTCGACTCAAGTTGATAGCAATAGGCATGAAACTGGTTCAGAAAAGGCAACACCACTTTCAACGGTTCCAGTACAGTCCACAGAAGCCACAAAGGAAATGGACCAAAAGGATTGCTCTCCTTCACCTAAAACACAAACGGAGGAAGGACATAAGAAAACAAGCCTCACTACTCTTGATTCATGAAGCTCAAGGACTCTGGTCTCGGGTAATCCTCTACTTTCTTCTCCTCCTATTACTGTTTTAATTAAAAATTTGACACTAGAAGGCAATGAGTGGTTGGAGGCCCTGAAAAACCTGTCTTTAAACAATGTCTCTTCGTCGTTCCCTGAGAGAATCTCAGACTCTTACAAGGCATCCTCCCTCTCGGATGACCTACCCTCTCCCAAGTGACTTTGCCTTACAAAAGAAGCCTCCTCATCCTCCTCCCTATCAAACGAGTCTTCTACCTCCCGCTACTTTCTAAGATCTCAAAAAGGTTCCCCTTCCACGGGAGGACTGGGAAAGGAGGAAATATCCTCCCTGGACAAGGGAGGTCGCGAGAGAAAATCCTTGTTATCAAAAGCTCAATCAAAAGGCAGGATAAATCTTCTGATCGAAAAACAAAAATCAATTGAACGGACACTTAGAGCATCAAGGCCCCGGGGAAGGGTTCTGGGATTAAGATTATGTCTTTCAACTACAGGGGTTTGGCGGGTGCCCTAAAAAAACCTTCCCTAAAAAGGGTGATTTTGACAGAACACCCAAATGTGTTACTCCTACAAGAAACAATGGGGGTAGGTGATGAGGTAAAGTCCAGCCTAAAACTTCTCCTCCCAGGACGGAAGTTTGTTATAGTGGATGCTTTGGGCAAGTCTGGGGGTTTGGCCAATTCAAACCATTAACTCTTGGGGACTGGAATCTGGACTTGGTATCATGGTTTTGGCCCCGGATCTTAAGGATGTATTACATATCCTAAACATCTATGGACCCTATCAGAGCATAAAACCTTTTTGGGACTCTCTTCTCACAAAGTCTTTCTTTAAAGAGTTGCTAATTTTAAGGGGAGATTTAAACCTCAATATGGGTCCTTCAGAAGTGTGGGGGGACAGTGCCAAGCCCGACCCTCCGGCATATTTTTTCTCTCATAAATTTGCGGAGTTCATATTATTGTACCTAGACCTTACACTGCTTAAGCCTACCTGAAAAAACAACAGGGCAGGAGTAGAAGGAGTTGCAAAAATACTGGACTGGTTCTTGATAACCGACTCCCTTTTGGATAAATACTTCACTTTAAAGCAGTGGATTGGTTTTGGAGGCTTGTCAGACCACTATCCAATCTTCCTAGAATTTAGACAAGGTTTTGAGAAGCCATCCAACCCCTTTAATATTAACAAAACTTGTCTAGAAGATGACTCCTTTCTCGAACTGATAAAGGAACATTGGATCCCCTTTAGACAAAATCTTCCTCAGTCGACAACTTTCTAGTTCGCAGAAAATCTGAAAAGGATAAAAGAAGTGGTAAAACCCTTGGCCTCTCGGAAAAGGAAAAATGAGGACAAGGAATTAAAAGAAATCGAACTTGTTTTACAAAGATTCTTGGAAGAAGAGGGGGGAATTTTCGCCACAACTGAGTCAAAAATCAATCTTCTCTAGCTGGAAAAAAGGAGGAACAAACTACCCAAGGAGAAGGAAGAATCCTAAAGATTAAAGAGTAGAACTATCTTGTTGGAGAGTGGAGATGAAAACACAAAGTTCTTCCAATCTTTTGCCAAAGGAAGGAAAAATATCAATACCATTTGGCAATTGAAGGACTCGGCAGGAAACTTGGAAACAACTTTTGAAGTATTGTCAAAACTGGGGAAAAATTACTTCCAAAATCTTTTCAAAGTAGAGACCCAAGCTACTATAGAAGAACTAGTTCAAGTGGCACAATTTTTTCCCAGATTTGTTGAGGAAACATACAATCGACTACTTATGGAAGAAGTTACAGAAAAGAAACTCCTGGAAGTGCTTCAGAGTTTCCAAAAAGATAAAATCCTAGGCCCATATGTATGGACTATTGAATTTTTCCTGGGCTGTTATGAGGTTGTAGGACCTGATTTGCTGAAGATGATCGAGGACACTAGAATTTCAGGATGAATTCCTCAGAGCCTTAACCCGACGTTCCTAACACTTATCCCCAAGATGGATAACCCGAAGACTCTGGATGAATTCAAACCAATCTCTCTTTGTAATTACACCTACAAGATCGTCTCAAAAGTAATTGCTAGAAGGATTAAAAGAATCCTATCTAAAAATATTTCGAAACAACAGTTTGGCTTTCTGGAAGGAAGACGAATCCATGAAGCCATAAGTATAGCACAAGAAGGACTTCACAGCATGAAGACAAGAAGTTTAAAAGGAGCAGTGTTAAATATCAACCTTTCAAAAGGATATGATAGAGTAAGTTGGTTGTACATTCGATTATTACTTACTCATCTAGGTTTTGATGTTCCCTTCATAAATTGGGTCATGAACTGCCTTTCTTCATCCTCCTTTGTGGTCCTAATAAATGGCTCAGATTCTTCCTTCTTTTCCTTAGAAAGAGGTCTCAAACAAGGGTGTCCCTTATCACCACTTCTCTTTCTCTTAGTAGCGGAAGGACTCAACAGAGCAATCACGCATGCAAAGAGTGTAGACATATTCTTTGGAATCAAAATATCTCATGCTCTATATCTCACACATCTACTTTTCATGGAAGATATTTTAATTTTCAGTGGAGGATCCAGAAGGGAAACTGAGGCCTTAAGGAATGCTCTTTCTCTTTTCTCAAAAGCAACAGGGATGTAAATCAATGACGAAAAATCATCGCTCTCTACACATCTCTTATCTGAAGAAGAAGAGCAATCCCTCAGGTTAATTTTCCCCTTTGAAAGGAAGACTTTAGATGATGGACTAAAGTACTTGGTTTTCTATTAAAACCGAATGATTACAGGAAAGAGGATTGGAAGTGGCTTTTGAAGAAAATGGACAAAAGACTAAATACCTGGAATCACTGGTAGCTTTCACGTGTAGGGAGACTGGTTCCAGTGAAATCGATTTTGGAAGCCATATCGGTTTACTGGATGTCCCTTTCTTGGATCCCCAAAGGAATTCTGGAAGCAACAAGAAAAATCATCTCAAAATTCCTTTGGAGTGGAAAAAAAGAAGCTCATGTAATCCCTTGGGTTCGTTGGGATAAAATTGTCATCCCAAAAGAAATGGGAGGTTGGGGCCTAAAAAATATTTTCCTCTTTTCCAAAGCACTAGCATCCAAGGGGGGATGGCGCATTATAAACACTACCACCCTCTAGACAAAGGTCATTATTCAAAAATATATTGAACCAGTCCCACTGGAGTTTTGGATCAGAAGTCAACAAAAATCCAAAAAGGGGGCCTCGATGATCTAGAAATCAATTTTAAACGCTTTCCCACTAATTGAAAATGGTTTAGCCTAGAAACTCGGTAACGAACACCGGTTCAGAATAGGGAATGACCCTTGGCCAGGGAGTGAAGGTAAACACATACTTTCAGAACAGTTAATACAACATCTGCATTCTTTGGGTTTTACTCATTTAAACAACATGGCAGACCATAGTCGCTCCACCTTATGGTCACAGGGATGGATGGATGCAAACAAGCTGGGTTTAAGCAAAGAAGAAACACTAGAGCTGGAAAGATAGATTTTCTTATCTAAAATCCTCACACATAAGGCTCATGGATTATGAAGATGAATTAATTTGGGAATCGACACCCTCAGGGATTTATTCTCCAAAATTGGGTTATCTAAAATATAACTTGGATTTAGGCCTCCAAGAGCCTGTTTGGGGGTGGAGAAAATAGTGGAAGATCAAAATTCCTGCAAAAATAAGATTGTTTATGTGGAATGTCCTGCAAAATAGAGTTCTGATTTGGGATAACCTTCAGAAAAGAAACTTCTTTGGCCCTGGCTGGTGCTCTCTTTGCAAATCTGAAGGAGAGAATATTTTACACCTCTTTCTAAAGTGTAGGTTTATCACCAAAGTTTGGACTGAAACCTCCAGACTGTTAGATTTGCAACGTGTTTGGGAAGGTAGGGACTTGGAACACTCCTGGATTTCTTGGTGGAAAACAAAAGGTTTCAAACATTTAAGAGCTCTTCCTTTATTGGTCATCTAGGGTGTTTGTCTCGCTTGAAATTCCTTCATCTTCAAGGGAGTCCCTCCGTCTCCAGAAATCACAGCAGCCAAAAGCATAGCTCTAGTGTCCTCCTTCCTCACACAGAGCCCTAGACCCTCTTCTAGGCAACCAAAAGAGATCGAGATTGATAGTTCTTCCCCCTAGGGATTTTTTGATGGAGCTTCTCAACAAAACATTTGTGGAGGAGGTGGAATCCTCTTTCTTTTAACATCACACTACTTTATTAGAACCTTTGGTTTTGGGCTAGGAACAAACAACTTTGCAGAACTTTTGAGCCTTAAACTACTCATTGCCTTCGCCATTGAAAAGGCTTGTCTCTCTTTAAAATTTTATGGAGACTCTCTAAATTTCATAAACTAGATAAAAGGCACCCAAAGATGCTTAAACACAAGACTCGTTGTCTTAGTGGAAGACATTGCTTGTTTACAGACCTCATTTGACACCTTTGTTTGACAACATGTCTACAGGGAAAATAATAAAGAAGCATACCAACGGTTGAAAGAGGGGATTAATTCGGCTATGGGCCAATAGAAAATAATCGAACAACAATATGAACAAGCATATGAATATATGCATCGATCTTTTTTGGATTAAACAACATTTCAGCAAAAAAAATATTGTGCAACCTTTATGCATGATATATGCAAAAAATAGACCTTAATGAGGATCGGACGAAGCACATACAACAACACCTGTGTTCAGAAAGTCTAAAGAAACAAAGTTTATTTTTGTGGAAGTTACAAATTGCAGAAGCACTCTAGAAATGCAAAAGATAGAAATCAACTATAGTCTCCAATGTAATAGAATACACCAAGAGGTGTATATACAGAATGTAATTTTGTACACTATGATGTAATAAAATTACGCTTCTTTCCCTTGGAAAAAAAAAAGATTCCCTAATATGTTATATATCTAATCTAATCAGTTTATAATGCAAGAATGTAAATGAAGACAAGGTGAATGTCATGAATGAAATGCAATGAAATGCAATGAATGCAAAATACAAAATGTAATTTATTAAATCCTAATTAAACGAGCAAAAGAACAATATTTGGACATCCAATTGATAAAAAGAATAATAGTCCACGACTATTATGAAAATGAACCTGAATCGGACCTTCTCAAAACCAATTAGTAACTGATATGAAAGGAAACACGTTCAAAGATATCGCAACAAGGAAAATAGTCCAAGTTAAAATGCTCTGAATATAAACACTCAAGCTAACAAAAATCTATTTTGTGAGTCTCCAACTACCTTATATGATTATGATTCTTGAGCTTCTCAAGATCTTAAGTCACTAGGGATTTTTATTCCTACTCTCACTTTGACTATTCAACTAGCTTGTGAAAATAGATTTCAATAAAAAAAAAGAGATTACAATATTTTGCACATTCATGTGGGACATTTAAAGATGCAATTTAATTCAGGACAACCAATTCCATCAATTATATGTCCACTTCCTTGTCATTGCTCACATTCTCCTTGCACTTTGATTCTCAAGCATGCCTTGTGTTTGCATTTAGCTGAAAATTATGTTGTCTCCACATTTGTTGCTTGGCTAGGAACATCGATTATCATCCTCTTTTCTTCATTATTCTTCATGCACAAAACTTACTGAACAAATTTCTCTTCTCTTACAGTAGACAACATGTTTTTCATCCCTCCTTATCTTCTCTTCTCTTGCTTGGAGTTGTTATCAGACTAATCGGTAGGTGTGGACACTAATAGATCTCCCTAGATCCACCTGTATCTAGAACAAAACATGACAAGACATGACTCTTTCCCTAAGTTTTGACCATTGAATTAGCTAGTAGGGAGGAACAAGTAACATACCTTTGTATCGCTTCCTAGGGTCTCTGTTGCTCCCACTTTGCTCCGGTGCTCTCGTGAAGTCAAGACCAAGACAACACAAACCAACCAAAGTGAAGATTGCACAATATATTCAACTATCAACTTATGTGTATGATCAAGGAATTACACAATAAAGTGAGAATAGCTTTATGGGAAAGGGACATGCCATTGTATCATATCAATTGAAAGTAGAACATTACAACCTGATTGCATTGATGTTGCAAGCTCCCTTTCAGTGGCTCTTGGCTCCAACACACACACTTGCTCAATCCTTGTATGAAGAAGATCAAATCCTCTTGATAGACTTGCTAGAGTCTCCAAGCTCCTGTTCAAGCTAAGTCCTTCACACAATCTTTCACCAATTCTCCAATGAATCTTGCTTAACCTTTTCCATGAGAATTCCATCAATATATAGGAGAGAATGAGATCGTTACTTGGATAAGAATGATCCCACAATATCAGGGAAACCAGTACAAGGATAACCATTCGAATGCCAACCCATTCTTCTAGAAGATTCCCTTCTAGAACCATCGAGAATCCATCTTTTTCCAAGCTTTAGAACGAGTTCGCACCCTAGCTATTCAGCACAGTGCGAGAAGTTCGCACCCTGGCTTAAGGAAGCCTATGAGCATGGGTCATTCTCGCACCCTATTATATTAGCAGCCTGTGAACCCTCTTCAAAAGTATGTTTTTTGGGAAGAGATGAATGTCTATTTTCTCAGGAGAAAGTTCTTATGAGGAGCCTGAGTACACCATCATCAATACACCATCATGATGACCAAAATCATGGGTAAAAAAATTCCCCCAAAAGTATGAGGTTGGAATCAGTGACAGCTGAAAGACTTTGGAAGCTGCATGTGTGTGTCGGAAACCAGGAGTGCACCTAACCGGAAACCTACGAACAACCAAGCATCTACAGAATATCATATATATTAATTCTGAGGTAGGCATTCCCATACTCAGATCACAGATGGATGACATTATAGACATAGGTCATGGCCACCGATCATACACTGTGGATCCATGCCATCAAAATATAGCATAGCCACCAAGGATACACTGTGGATCTATGCGAAAAAATTCAAATTGAGACGACATAGACACGAGACATACACAGTGGATCTATGTGTCGCAGATTATACATATTCCATCGCAACCTGGACCAAAAGATGATATCCAGGGTCTTCAATCCCGTCGCCCAAAAGTACGAATCTAACCATGTGATTACATGTGTCAAAGTTGAACATGGTAGAAACCACTTGATTACCGGTCATTGATGAAACCGTTAACATGTGCGAGGGAAATCACCATTGATGTCAATGACTCCCAAGGTACATTAGTACAATCCCTCGAATGTGAATGAATGAGTTGAAGTTGAACATTCAAGGAAATATTTCGATCAGGGGTCAATGATGTAAACCCACTATCGAAAGCGAGGAAACCTGCCATTGAGGCATGCAAGCTCCAAGGTACCAAAGAATTTCTAAGTCTTGTTTCCAGATAATGAGATGAAGTCGATGGAACAAAACTCGTCACAGGAGGGCCTTGATGTATCCCCCATCAATGACACGAAATGAGTAACAGATTTTGAAGGTGAAACATAGTATGATGCAAGTTGGACTGGACACAGGAAAGGCCGACACAGAGAGAATAGAAAACTGCAGATGGCCGACTCAATAGAGGTTTCAGATGAACTTCTCTTGAACATATGAATGACACGACCAATGATTTGGCAGCATTGACTCAAAGACGACACAGGGAATGAACTTGTAGCAAATCAAATGAGAGACAAATGGATTTCCCAAACCATCTTCAAAGAATGAATAGGGGGTGTCATGTTCAAGAGCGACACTCACTGCCAATTAATATGGAGATGATAACATATCCCTTTCCCAAATTTTCCCCCACCATTTCTGGCTAGTACCTCTTCATTTTTACGCAAGCTTGAGGAGGATAACATATGCTTGTTGATATAAGCTTATCCTTTGGATAAGTCCTTCGGAGTATGTTTAACGAACCCTAAGAAGGAGTGGTTTGGTCCCATTATGGGTCTGTCGATGTTTGTTTAACGAGTCCAAAGATAGAAAACTCGAAGGTTTTTCATGATTATAGAGTTTGGAAAAACACTTAAAAGAGAACTCTCTCAGTTCCTTTTTCGTAAACTAGTCTAATGAAACCGAAAAAGAGATAAATTATCGCTCACCAAACGCTTTCTTCAAATACTTTATCGAGCATGAGAATAACAAGGTTGCTCGGCTATCTTTTCATGTTTAGAGAGTCTAAAAAGAGCTTAAAGAGGACTCCAGGGGGGTTCCTTTTTCGTATAACCTTGTTGAGCCTAAAAAAGTGATAAAAGTATGCTCAATCATGTTCTCATGTATTTTCGAGCGTGAGAACGAACAAAAACCAAGCTCGAGGTTTTATACAAAAACTGTAAAAAACAATCAAAATATGCGATGAAAAAATAAAAATTATGTCCGCATCCCTGTATATGAGCATCGGAGTCGTTACGCCTGCAAAAGTTACACTCAAAAGGGCATTAGGGTTTAGATTTTAATAAATAATCAATTATTAAAAATTCAAATAACATGGGAAAAGTAAATATAAAGAAATAAAAACTATGTTTACCATATCACTTTCACTTTTCACTATTTGAGCCCAAAACCTCCTCTTTTACCCTCGAAATTCGGCATTAGATTGCAGGAGTTACGAGCATCCATTCGATGAGCCGTCAACGACATTGAGGTAGGCTCTTTGTCCTCTACTCTTTCATGGTTTTATTTTTCATTTTCATTGGTTAAAACTCATTTTTTGAGTTTGTTTTGTGAGCCCTACTTGCGCTTAGCCATTCTCGCAGGTGGGCTACACGGGACCTGCGAGAATGGGTCATTCTCGTAGGTGAGCCCACAATAACCTGTGAGGTTCTCGCACTGTGCCTGAAGGGCACCTGCGAAAACCACAAAGCACAAAAGTTTTTTAAAGATTTGCTCAATGGAAAAGAACCAATTCATGAATAGATTTACTAATCCTCTTCTTGTGCTTCTTATATAGGTAGTTGGCCATCAAAATGGTTCTTGAATGGCGCAAAAGGGAGCACAAAGAAGACAATGCTATTTCCAGAAATCATCCACCCACTATTGCTTCTTTGAGAAACTGTGGTCTTCTGAAGTACTTTTGTATCCCAGGCATGAGGGCCCAAGTCAGGTTATTAGAGTACCTTGTGCATATGTGGGATCCTGATCAGCAGGTATTTCATGTAGGGGTCCACACACTGTCCTTAGATATTGAGGACATTTACTTCTTGACTGGACTATCATGGCATGGGTACCATGTGAGCCTGACTGGTAGCAGAGGTGGTGGGTTGCCCATGAGTGAGTACTACCGCTTACAATGTGTTCCCGAGGCAGAGAGGAAGAAAGGAAAAGTAGCTATTTGGGGAGTACAGGATTTGACCCTCCATACTATCTTGTTTACCATAGCTCGAATGGCTGGGAGCTCCGCTCCTCACATGGAGCTACAAAGTTACTTCCAATATGCCATAGAGTGTACTGAACCTCAGGTTTTTAACTGGGCAGATGCTGTGCTTCGTAGTATGAAAAAGCAGTTGACAAAATGTAGACGAGGAGACCTGAAACAATTCGGGTACGAATCTTTGTTAGTGTCCTTCTTTATCGAGAGGGTTCCATTAATGAGGCTGGAGGTTGAGTGGAATTTACCGACTCCCAGGGATCCAAGGATGCTGAGATGGTGTTGGCTCATGGCCCGGCACGTAGTTGGACCAATCATTAAGTATGATGATACCTTCTTCGATTGGTTGCAACCACAAATGTTGATGGTTGACGATTATGCTTATGCCGGGTTGGATTTCCGAAAAGATCTGGACTTAGTCCTGCCGAAGGATGCTCAGTGGGGAGAACTTGGTAAGAAGTACACACATTTTTTCTTTTTAAATGTTTTTGTGAATTTTTATCATATGCAAATGTTTTTTATATGTTCGTCCAAAAACTAAATACAAAATTCATTGTTGATGACACAGATGTGGGACCTTACCGACCTCCTGGTACTTCTCCCATTCAGTGGCGAGGAGAAGTAGCGCTAGTGCCACAATACGCCAAGGATTATCAAGTAGTGGCACAAAACCTAGAGGGCTTGACCGCAGATATTCCAGACATGCCTCTTGGAGAGGTTCCACGATGCGATCAACATCATACCGTAGGAGTGTCAGAGTCCATGAGTCAAATGCTCCGTAGAGTTGCCCGAGCAGTCATGTGTTACCATGAACGTCATCCATGACGTCACTTTGTAGAAGCTATGAGCTTCAAATTTTGACATTTTGGTCTTCGGACAACACTTTTTTGTAAAAAACTCTTTTGATCGTTATATATACAGATGGCTTCTACCAGTTTATCATGTGTTATGAAAATTGATGTGATTGATTTATAAATGATCCAAATGTCTGTCTAATACATAATTAACTAATGCATCAGTTAATGTATTTAGACATCTAGGAATATGTTGATATTCAACGTAATCAAAATAACGTTCCAAGAGGCAAATTCGCAAATACACCCGTAACAAAGTAGGACTTCGAATAGTATAGACATTACTTAACTGTAGAACTATAAGCTGTGAATCAAGTCGCACAGCCAAATGACGCATTCCGAGCGAGATAACATCAACCAATAATTCGATAACGACGCTATACTCTGCAATATTGTTGGTCACACGGACGAGACACACACCTCGTAAGGATACAAGTTCGTTTGTAGGGGTGTAAATTTCCCATGCAGTGGAAGAAAGGTTCTGATTACTATGGCTGGTGCCATCAGCAAAGCCAATATAGGATAGCGAAGACTCCGACATCTGGAAATAAAACACAATGTCACATAAGTGCAAAGACCAGATAACGACAAAAGAAAGCTATAGTAACACACAAGAAGTATGATACAATAAAAATAAAAGTACTCGTGCACATGTGACTTTATGCATAGTACTTCTTCAAGTACAACCCTTTCCTGGGTTCACCCAAAGGGATACTATCGTAATCTACTAACTCATAAGCTCATTTTTCCAAAACTCGTCGAACGATATAAGGACCTCGTCACATGGCTTCGAATTTCCCAGCTCCTAACATATCTCGATCTTGTTCATAGAGGAGAACAAGATCACCTTCGGAGAAAACACGAGGCTTGACATGTTTGTCGTATTGGGCCTTGACACATTTTTTCTGAGCTTCTATGACTAAGGTGGCATCGCGTCGAGTTTCGTCTAATCACATAAGATACAATAGATGTTCTTCCTCAGCTGAAGTGTTGGGTAGGAGTTCAACAACTAGTTTTAAAGAGGGTATCTCGCATTCAATCAGGAGAATGGATTCCACACCATAGACTAACTAGAAAGGTGTAAACCCAGTAGCGGACTTGACGGATGTCCAGTAAGCCCACAATGTCGAAAACAACATTGTGTGCCAACTTGTTTTGTGAATCCCTATCATTCGTCGGAGCACAGTTATGAGAACTTTGTTAATTGCTTCGACTTGGTCGTTGGCTTGTGGGTAATAGGGCGTTGAGTTTTCATGGTGAAGACCCAACTTTTCAGTAAGTTCAAACATCATGAAGTTTCGAAAGTGGCTACCGTGATCAGTGAGGATAGCTTGGGAAACACCAAAACGAGCTATGATGTGATTAAAAATGAATAATGATGTGGTCTTTCCAGTGTTGTCAAATGTCGGCATCGCCTCGACCCATTTCGTAAAGTAATCGATGGCTATAATGATGTAGCCATGCCCCCCGACCGAGTGAGGGTGACATGTCATGAAATCGATGCCCCATTTCACAAAGGGACCAACTGAAACTACAGGGTGAAGAGGAGTAGGATGTGACTGTATCTTCTTATTATAGGTCTGGCAAGCATGGCATTTTTGAATGGCGTTTATGCAGTTGTTAAATAAAGAAGGCCAAAAATACCCTGCTCGTAAGATCTTCTGGGCAGTAGCATACCCAGACATGTGACCACCACAGGCTCCAGAATGGCAGTCATTCAGAGCTCTCTCGGCCTCGTCGAAAGTGAGGCAATGTCAAAAAAACAGAGTCAATCCCTTGACGATAAAGAGTATCCCTGAGGATAATGTATTGACGAGCTTGATATCGTATTCGACGTCGTTCAGTACTAGACAAAGTTGGCCGGAAAGTTTGGGTTTGGAGATATATAATGATATCACCATACCAAAGATCATTAGTCCTAATAAGGAAAAGAGATTCATCAGGTAATGAATCAGCTGCTACAGTTTCCGTTTTAGAATAGGGAAAGTCACATATCAACTCAGCAAATACTAAGGACTTAGACTTGGCGCATTCGAATTCCAAGTCAAACTCCTGGAGTATCACAATCCATTTGGAGTATATTCCCCCTAGCAATTGACGTGTGAGAATGTGTTGCATAGGGTTGTAGTTAGAAATCATTATAGTCTTGCACGAGAGGATATAGTGCCGGAAGCGTTGGACGACTTGGATGGTAGCCAAGGCTAGTTTTTCGACATGTAAATACTTGATTTCAGTGGGTGTTAGACTTCGACTCAAGTAGTAAATAACATGTTCATTGTTAGCATCATCCTCTTGGACGAGAACCATGACAATGGTATAATCCGAGGTAGCAAGGTAAAGGAAATAATCACGACTGTAATAATGGGGAAAGAGAAGCAGAGATCGCGTTAGGGACAATTTCAAAGCTTTGAAAGCATTGTTCGATGGTATCCCAGACAAACTCTGAACCCTTTTCGAGGAGCCATGTAAATCCATGATTTATCTCGGTGTAATTTGGGATAAAATGACGAAGAAAGTTTTCTTTCCCCTGCAAACTTTATAACTGGCGTAGTGTAGAAGGAGGAGGGAGATTAAGGATCGCCTCAACCTTTAAAGGATCCACTCGGATCCCCTTACGTGAAACGATAAAACCTAGAAGGCGGCCGGATTCCACGCAGAAAATGCACTTATGAGGATTCAAACGTATACGGTAGAACCGACAGTGAACGAAAATGGCTCGGAGGTGGGTTGGGTGATCGACGCGGTGCATTGAATGAGCAGGCAAATCGTCAAGATAGGGTTGAACAATATGCTTGATATCATGGAAAGCATAAGAAATAGCACGTTGAAAAGTTGCGCCAGCGTTCTTGAGACCGAAAGGAAGTTTCCGATAGGCAAAAGTACCCCAAGGGAAAATAAAAGCAGTCTTATGTTGATCCTCGGGAACAATGTTGATTTGATTATACCTGGAGAAACCATCCATGAGAGAGAAGATTTCACTTCCAGTGCAATCGTCGACAATTTGATCAACGAAAGGGGTAGGAAAGTTGTCTTTGGGACAAGCTTTGTTGATATCCCTATAATCAATGCATACACGAATAGTGCCTTGTTTCTTGTCGATCGGGACAAGATTAGAAACCCAGTTTGTGAGAGCCACCAGATAAATAAAGTTGACTTTAAGAAGTTTCTCGACTTCAATTTTTATAGCAGTTGCTTTACGTGGGTGAACTGGACGAAGGCGTTGCTGGACGGGTTTAGTGTTGGGGTATGTCTTTATCTCATGTATCACAATCTCAGGGTCGATACCCGACATTTCTTCGTAGCTCCAGGCGAAGATGTCACGAAACTCTTTGAAAAGGGAGGTGTATGTGACGACTTTGTTAGAAGAACACGAAGCTCCGATATGGACATTTTTTACGATTCCAGATTTGACGGATATGTCAAGGGGAATAGTGGGTGAGATATTGCCTAAGTTCCCTTCAGAAAACACATTGTGTGAGGATCCGAGAACGGTGGAGATGACGAAAATGGTCAACGGGGTCAAAATCTGTTGGTAGTTCTCAATGGTATGCTGCTCCAGAAAGAGGATGGAACGATGATGTCCATCGTCCCAAGGGGTGTCCTCCATGATAGACATGATCATCTCGTCAGAGGGTAAAATGACACGAAAAGGATCGGGAGACAACTCTCCAAGAGAGGGGGTAGAAGGTGTTGCCGATTGAATGCCCTGATAGGCAGATTCGACCGGACTTAACGGCATTTTGTCACCGTAACAAAGATAATCTCCAGGGTCAAGTACTATCTAGGGGTCGTGAGACGCAGGAAGTTCGTGAATCGAGGTGGAGATCATATTGATTGAAGCAATGGACGAGCGTGGAACATCAGGTGGTGGAATGGGGAAAGTACCCATTAACGAAGAGTCCTTGAGAAGGCCTACACCAACGTTCTCATAACCCAGTGGGGTTTTAGCAATGAACGGTACGTTTCCAGTACAGGAATCAGAATTAAAGAATGCTAGTTGGTCGACGGTGACGAAATTTCTTTGATGTGGGAAACATACCACATGGAAAAGGGTCGACACAACTGCGCACATGGAATCGATCCAGTTGCGGCCAAGCAGAAGATTATCATCAAGGGGAGCGTCAAAGACTTCCACTTCGACTTGGATAGTTTTGCCTTCTAACATGATGGGTAATGAAGGAAGGACACCGTAGGACTTAAAACTGGAGCCGTTGAAGGCTTTGAGAGTGTTCTGGGATTCGTGTTCTGGGATTCATTCAAAGGGGGAGAGCCAATGGCTTTCAAGCAAGTAAAAGACATGACACACGTCGAGGCACCCTCGTCGATAACGGTTCGACAAATGTTTTTGTCAGGGACAATCACTTGGATCTGAAACATGAGTTGAGGGGTAACCTTGGAATGTGATCTTCCAAGTCAAATATTATTAAATTCGTATCCGTCGGTTCAATTCCAGCAACAACTTTCAACAGTGCCTTCCGTTGTGCGGGACAACTTTGAAGGACTTCGAGGGCTGACATCGCAGAAGGTGCTTGGGCCAGATATTCAACAATGTTGTAGTTCTGGGCAGCATGAGCATGAGGATTGAAAGCTGATTTCTAAATGATGCCCTTTGGGGGGGTGTCGAAGAACTGTGTCGAGACTCAGTTGTTCGAGATGAAGAGGACCGTTGGTAGGTGGAGTCATGGGAGAGGGTTGTACTAAGGAAGGAGGTAGATCATCAACCTTCTCTTTAGAGGGAGAATAATATTTGGCTTGAGTAGTGAGTGCAACATCGCTTTGCTTTGAATCACCAGTACACATCAATACATAAGATGTAGGAGAAGATGAGGGTTGGTCATGAATGACCAACTGAGCCTGTTGTTGAGATGGGAAGGGTTGGGACAAAATGGCCGGAGCAGGTGGGTTTGGAGCTCCTTGAAGGAACTTAGTGACCTCGACGTGTCATCGACAATCCTTCGTGTAGTGATCATCACCATAGATAAGACAAGGGTATCATGGTTTGCGCTTATCCCGATCGTCAACAGGGGTAGTTTTGGTTTGCTCTACTTGAGAAGTATTTTTTCCCTCCTTATTCTTACCCCTTCCCTTTTTGGATTTGTTTTTACTGGCTGGGGTAGATTGAACTGCATTTACCTCAGAAGTCTTTCCGGTGGGAGGGGCAGGAGTCGGAGCATTTTGAACATTAGAAGAAGCAGGTTTGGGGGTTGCGCTTGAAGTGGAATGTGGTTGGGCCTGGAAAGTACCAATCACACCGTCAGCTGTATGTGAAGTAGCTGGAGTAGTTGAAGTGCTGGAAGTAGAAGGACGAGGTAAGTCAGGTAGTAAATCGTAAAGGGTTCCCGTTTGTGAATAAACGAGGTCAAGATATTGAGCATGACTTATAGCCTGCTCTTCCGTGACCACGCCACCCATGGCAATGTCACGACCGATGTCATTCACAAATGATTTTGTGAACCACTCTACCAACAACTGATCGGGGAGCTCAAGTTTAATGAGACGTCATCTCCTTCGCCACTCATGGATGTGATCGGATATATGAGTGGCTTTGTTCTGTTTGAAGGAAGTCAAAATCTCAGTCCTTGTGTCATAACGGATCGTTAACTGGTAGTGTGTGAGGAAATCCATAGCTAGGGTGTTGAAGTCAGAGAAGAAACCTCATGGAAATTCTATATACCACTTCGCAGTAGAACCTGTGAGGGTTCGTTGAAAAAGACGTAAATGAATAGAGTCATCCATCAACGAGTTGGATGAGCACCAGAGGTGAAAATTCATAACGTGATTGTTCGGGTCCTCTCCCGCTTTGCCGTCGAATTTAGGAATATCTGATGGTAGCTTGGCTGGTATAGTAGGCCATTGGGGAGAGTGACGAATTAGGTCATTTAAAATCCTTGACAAATCCGGAAGATCCAATGTGGCGATAAAGGGTAACTTTCGATTCACCTATGGGTATTGGTGGCTTTGGGGAGGAAGTCCCGTCGACAAACCAGTAGGACCATAAGTAGTCTGCATATAATGTGAAGACCCAGGCAGATTCAGTGGTGGTTGGAGAGGATAGTAGCTCATGGGATTGTATCCTGGAACAGGAACGTGAGTTTGAGAAGTCGATCCCCAAATAGGATTGAACGAACCTGGATAGGGTTGGCCCATACTAGGGGGTATTATGGATGCAGCTGGAAACTGCTGCCCCCCAGTCGATTGAGGAGGATGTTGTATCGACTGATTCCAATACTGGGCCAAGGACGGAGGTATGTTTTGTCCAAAAGGTGGGGTCAATCCTCCCATCGAAGGTGGTGTTCCAATTGGGGGCAATGTTCCAATTGGGGGTTGTGTTCCAATTGGGACTTGTGTGCCAATAGGAATTTTCCCACTGAAAGGGGGTTGAGTCATGCCGCCTTGGTGAAATTGTCCACCGACAGGAATCTGATAATTTGGTGTGAATGACGGAATAGTGCCACTAGGATTAAGACTGCCAGTAGAAGATGAGGAAGGTCCTCCAAAAGGAAATTGAGGGAGTGTTGGAATAAAACTGGGAAGAGAGTGCCCAGAAGAAGAAGGACCACTAGGAGAGCCGGATGGGGTTTGCGCAGGAGTAGGAATGGAAGCATTCAACGCACGGTATCCAGGTGGTAGTGTCTGAGTGACGTTGGGTGTTCGCGGTGTGCTTATGGGAGCAAGACCAACCGTAGTAAACCCGGTTGGAACACTCATAGTATCTGTTTGATGGGCCATTTCAATAGGGACAATAAAGTGATAGGCACTAGTAAACGGAACTGTCTCTGGACTAGAGATTGTGGAAATCACAGGTGGGGTGATTTCGGAAATCACAGGTGAACCTAGACCAAAAAGGTCCCATCGAAAAACACCTGTAGACCAAAAAAGATCTTGGCCTTCTATGCCGGGAAAGGGTCCAATTGGTGATCCAGAAGATGTAACAACTAAGTCTCCGGAAGAATTTAGTTGCATAAACGATCGCTCATAATCAGGGTGAAGTCAAAAGTCCTCTCAAGTATTGGTGATTCAGAAATGTTCTAGAGAGTTAATTCGTTCCACTTGTGGTGTGGTGACGATAGGGACTTCACCTTGCTGAAGAGAGCCCTGAGGTGTACTTGTAGGCAAGGGTTGAGAACCTTCTATATGCTCTGGAGATAAACCCTGCATTCTACGTGAACAACGTGGAGGAGCTATTGTAACCAAGTGACAAACTTCATGAAGAAAATCTTATGGTCAACTTTGGTAAACAAACAACACGCGCTAGTAAACAAAATCTAGGAAGTAACACCAAGCAAACAAGACCTTCTAATTCCGAAGCCACTAGTTGGTGATGAAATCCAACGTCACAACAACAAGATGAGAAGGGGTTGGGCTAGGGTGGAAAATTTATTCCGACGACCTGCTTAACGGACTTACACCCTGGTGCAAGCTCCCACACATAATCGTGGGTATACCCTCCAAGGATCCCGAGTGAGTTTGGTCAACGTTGATTCCAGGTACCGTGAAGACTTTCCCCTTCACAGTCACCTTGTGTAAGAACCTAGAAAGATAGGCCACTAAGGTTACCACCAACAACAATAAAGCCTGGGGGGACAGTCAATAGTCTGATCCACACGCAAGGGCAGGGTATCTAGCCTGAAATCAACTCAAAAGGCTTCCACTCATCATTGTGGGTATACCTCCGAGTGATCCCCGTAATACGTGCAATCTCTACACCGATATCAACAAAGCAGGGTGAGTAACTCTGTCAATATCAATGCGACCTCGTGCTTGACCCTTGTGTGAGAAGGGCTTCCCAGGACAAGATGTTGCAAATGGAATTTAACACTCCTTGACACAAGATTCTATTGTGTGTTTTGTGCTTTGAAGAGTGTATCTCTCTTCCTACTCCAAAGCGCTAGCCTAGCTAAATGTTGGTGTAATAGAGCCCTAGAAAAGAGTTACTAGTCAAATTTTATGATTGCGCAGTGTTTTTAGGGGTTGTTGTTACTCAAAGGAAACTGAGATGAAACAGATGTTGTATAAGACTCTGACCCAACGATGCATGGATAAGAATGAAATGTATCAATTTTCGTTCAATGAATCCTATGTACGGGAGGGAAAGAGAAATTTTCCAGATCAACCTTGAACTACAATACACAATTTCCTTTAAAATGCAAATGCAACAAATCATGCAACAAATAACAATTCTCTATTGTTTCTTTTTCAATAATTTCAACAATTGATTTTCAATGCTTTCGAAGACGAAAAATGCTTTTGAAAGAAAAACTTTGTTCACTTTTCAAAAAGGACCTACACCCGAATGGTGAGAGTGTAGAAAATAAAAAACCAATGAACAAGCAATAGATAAAAACCCAAACCACTCTTTCAATGGAAACAAAAATAACAAGCAAACCAAACTAGTCTTTTCAAATGCATAAGAAAAGTGATCTTTCAAACAATGAGCAAATGATAAAGACAAGGAAACTTAAATTTCAACCGATCATCGGTCCTTAACCAATCAAGCACACCCAGATTCCAAAACCAGAGAGTATATTGTTGCAAAGAAAAGTCAAGAAACAAAAGTCAAGACAAAAGTGACAGGAAGAGCCTTTGAAATCCTAAGACTGTTCATGCACAAAAATGAAGACAAGAAAAACATCAACCAATGGTCCAAGAAACTCTTTTGAGGCACCTACACTGATCTGGGCAGTTGAAGATGCAAAAACTCAAATCCAAAATTTTGAAAAACAGGGTTTGCAGGCCAGTAGTAATACACAATGTGAGAATGAGTGATTCTCGCAGGTGAGCTTTGAGCAGAGTGCGAGAACCTCGCACTAAACCTAAAGCAGGGTGCGAACTCTATATGTTCTCGTAGGCCACTATGGAGTGCAGTGTGAGAATGTCTGAAACTAGTCAAATTTTTGGAAAAAGACACAAAATTTGAAGAGGCCTCTGGACCGAGAGGGTCTATCAGGGTATCTTGAAGACTTAGAGATTGATATGAATGGAGAAGGGTAAGGCAAGAACAAATGGCCAAGGAAAAATACCAAAAACCACAAAGAAAACAGGTTATTATCCCCAGTGGAGTCACTAATTTTGTTATCGGACTAATCGGTAGGTGCAGACACTAACAGATCTCCCTAGATCCACCTGGATCTAGAACAAAACAGGACAGGACATGACTCTTTCCCTAAGTTTTGACCATTGAATTAGCTAGTAGGGAGGAACAAGTAACATACCTTTGTATTGCTTCCTAGGGTCTCTGTTGCTCCCGCTTCACTCCGGTGCTCTCGTGAAGTCAATACCAAGACAACACAAACCAAACAAAGTGAAGATAGCACAATATATTCAACTGTCAACTTATGTGTATGATCAAGGAATTACACAATAAAGTGAGAATAACTTTATGGGAAAGAGACATGCCACTGTATCATATCAATTGAAAGTAGAACATTACAACCCGATTGCCTTGATGTCGCAAGCTCCCTTTCAGTGGCTCTTGGCTCCAACACACACACTTGCTCAATCCTTGTATGAAGAAGATCAAATCCTCTTGATGGACTTGCTAGAGTCTCCAAGCTCCTGTTCAAGCTAAGTCCTTCACACAATCTTTCACCAATTCTCCAATGAATCTTGCTTAACCTTTTCCATGAGAATTCCATCAATATATAGGAGAGAATGAGATGGTTACTTGGATAATAATGATCCCACAATATTAGGGAAACTAGTACAAGGATAACCATTCGAATGCCAACCCATTCTTCTAGAAGATTCCCTTCTAGAACCATCAAGAATCCATCTTTTTTCCAAGCTTTAGAACGAGTTCGCACCCTAGCTATTTAGCACAGTGCGAGAAGTTCGCACCCTGGCTTAAGGCAGCCTACGAGCATGGGTCATTCTCGCACCCTATTATATTAGCAGCCTGCGAACCCTCTTCAAAAGTATGTTTTCTGGGAAGAGATGAATATCTATTTTCTCAGGAGAAAGTTCTTATGAGGAGCTTGAGTACACCATCATCAATACACCATCATGATGACCAAAATCATGGGTACCAGGAATGCCTTCTCAATTTTCACACTTGAGTGAAGCTACATTGACACTTTGATCATGTGTTGCTTCTCCTTCACTCATGAATCTTCTTTTTTCATTTAACTCTTTGCATACAAAGCTTTCATAAGCATAAGATAATAGCATATAGCGATGCTCAAACTATAATGTTCATGAAATAAAGGAAGTTATATTAACTTGGCACTCTTGATAACTCACTAAATGTATTAAAACAACCAAAACAATCATAAGTATTAGTTAACGGGAAAATAAAGGTTTTCTTAATAGAAGAAAATTAATGATGTAAATGAAATGGATGAAACATCAAAAATTAACAATGTCACCTAGCATCTTGCTTTCACTTATGGCTAGAGAATCGATGCCCAATTCATCAATTACGATTTCTCATCAATTAACATTATTTTTAATAGCTTTTTTTTTTTACAATAAGCTAATATAGAAGGAAACAATGGAATATGAGGTATATACCAAGTTGATATGGGATAAATAAGTATGAGGAAATGAGTTTTAAACTCATATATTTTGGGCACTATACAATGGTTTTGAAGTCTTCTACCTTCCCATTAAAAAACCCTTTTTTAAAAATAAAATGCTCGTCAATGTTAAATCAATTATATCAACCATGAATCAGTAGTAGTTTGCGACTAGACAATTATAGGAAATTGAGTATGAGGAACATGATTTCGAGATCAGATTCTACCCAACTATCACCTAGTGTCTTGTGTCAATGTTAAACAACTCTTTTGCCTACATCACCTAATAAAATCATGTCAACAAATAAAAATAAACTTTTAAATAATCACGCACAACAAAAACAAATCCTTATAGTGTTTAATCACGATGAAACATATCTAAGCCTAGAAGAAATTGGTGAGCTAAAACCTATGGGAAAGATCTTGGAACCCAAACTCACCTAGGGAGTTGCACTGGCAAATTAGATTACACACCTTCAAGTAAAATGCTTTAGTTTCCTTCTTGCTTCATTACTACAACTTCCCAGCTAGTGTATTTTCACATCTAATGCATTTTTTAGCTTTCCTAGGGCCCACGAGGGTTGTTGAGCCAAGAGAAAATGCATAGTTGGTCTCAATATTTTTCTTTTTCAGCTGCTCAACTAGTGTGTTTTAACCTTCAATGTATTTTTTAGTTTGTGACGAGGTCCAACAAATCCTCCAAGAAAACAATTCATAATTAGCATCTTCGTTTCTTTAGTTGCCCAACTAGTGCATGTTAGACTCCCATGCATTTTTTAGTTTATGGCAAGCTCTAGCAAAGCCCATAAGGGAAAAACACATCACTTTCCATATTGCTCCATTTTTTAGTAGCATTACCATTATGTTTTGGTCTC
>ML792303.1:3351-18238 GCA_009831015.1 Picea engelmannii | reverse complement strand
GGAGGGAATATTTTGGGGTGGAATTTTGGGAGGGAAATTTCGAAGGGAAATTAAATTTTGGGGGAGGGGGGGGCATTTAGAGGGAAAAGCTCATTATGCATGTTATTATAATGTCATAGGGACGGTGAGCATTTCTATCATTTTATGTTCTGAGAGAAAAGGGATGGCTTCATAAAATAAATAAAATTGTATTTCTGAGACATCAACAAATTATTCGCATACATGTTCTGTTGGGACTAGGAAATGCCATAGGAATGTTTGTAATGCAAATGAGGCGTCACATTTTTCAGCTATTCATAATTTTGATCATGGTGCAAGTAATTTTATTCAACATGTTCCTCATGAAAGTACTCTTAACGCGTAGTTTGTATTTTAGTTCACATGCTACATGATAGTGGACAAACTGGCGTAACAGGAACCTTCCCCACCCAATGTCACCTCAATGGGGAGGTTCTTTCTGTTTAGGGAGGTTAGACCAAGGGAGACGTCCCCAGTAACCTGGGGTTTGAAGAGGCAAAGAATAAAAGGTCAAGAGTAAAGGTTTTCCCTCCTCGTAGGTCACCACCAGTATCAGATAAACCGGCTAATCAGCCAATAAAGAAGTGAAGTCCCTGTTGAGAAAACCTGCCCGAAACAAGACAATAACAACACTATATGTATATTTGCAGGTTAAAATTCAAAGGGTTAGTACTTCTTGACTATCTGATTTCATTCAATAAGCAATATAATAGATAAGATGAAGTCAACGTTCTGCCAAATAGCCTATGCAAGATCACCAATTCATCAATTTCTACAAAATGACAAAGCCAACAGTATTTTCAATCAACAAATTGCTCAGTAAATGCTTTACGTCATCTTTTAATTGCTTATTTGCTAGTTAGAAGGCTTGCTGCGTCAAGTATGACGTCAGCCTAGGTTAGTAGCGTTAGTGTTAGTTAGGGTTTAAAAAATTAAAGTTTTTGAAAGATGATTTTGTACACTTCAAGCTCAATGTTGTAAGTCTAACCAGTGCCTTAGGGTAAAATGGAGTCAAAAGCAAGGACACAAGGTCTTGGGAGGATTTAAAATTCAGAGACTGGAAGGTAAGGTTCTATGGTGCTGCAATGGTAGGGCCCTAGAATCAAAACCCTAAGGGAAGAAGGCTCATTCCGGTGTTGCTTAAGCAAGGCCTCATGCTCCTTCCTCTTTCTCTAAATACACTTGGCAAAACGACTAGCTTCAAAGTACATATTTAAGGGAGAAAGTGTTGCAAGGGCAAGGCTTTCAAACCCTAGAAGGTGAAAACCCTAGGTATAGATTCAACTAGGCCTAGGACGTCTCCTCTTTTCAACCTATAACTTCAATGCTAACTCAGAAAAAGGGAGAAAAGTGTAGCAATGGCTAGGCTATATCTTTCTTTATCAATGGCTAAAATTATTTCTCAAACATGGGGACATGTAGCAATGACCTACTAGTGTGCTTGCTACCTAGGGTTTCAAGATTCAACAATATAATAGAAAAATGTAAGAAATTAAGCCTACAACCATTCACTTAAGAAGTTTTGCATGAAAAATTCATTTACATATCATGAAGAATGCATAATCAAACCCTAGTTGTAAACCTTCCATGAGAGAAACACCATAAATGCCAAGAGAAATCCTCCTCCAACAGTTGTGCCTCACTTTAAAAGACCAAGAGCACCAAACTAGGGCGCAAGTTTTGAGATCTCACAAGAGAGTGAGTTGTGTTATGTTCAAAATGAGGAAAAACGTCCTCAATATATATCAATCTATGACCTTTCAATTAAAAAATAGGTCATTAAAACAACCGACAAGGCTGACTACAAAATTTACATTGTTTTTACATTAACTGCTAGAAAAATGACATAATATGAGCAAAAAGTGGGACGTCAAGCCCTTCTGAGGGAGACGTTGGCCCTTTTTTGGGCATATCTAGTATCCAGAAGCCAACCATTGGCCCTTCTAGGGCTCCTCCAAGCTGCCACACATGCCAAATAGCCTCATCACACTGCCACACGCTCAGGATAACGTCCTTCTCTTCTAGGTGATGTCCTGTCCATCAAGGGGCAAACGTTCCATCTGAAGTGGGTGATCCCCCCTAGGCTGGGCTTTGCCAAAGTGTCCTGGGTGGAACGTCCTTCTTTCTTCTCATTCAAAGGCTCATCATAACGTTGTCCTGTCTCTTCCATCCCAACAACCATCTGATGGGCTCTTCAGCCCCATGGAGGTCCGAGCTAATCATATTCCCATGTGTACCGGTCCACTGGTACCTATCCGTCGGGTATGGTTCTGCACATCAAAAACTTCGCCCTCCATGGGCTCATCAGTCCTAGGGATCATGGCAATGTCAATCATATTTCATCATTAAATTTATCAAATACATGCATAAAACCCTTAGCATATCATCTAATATCTCAAAGACATTACACTGATCTACTATACAAAGTTGAAGAAATAGACAGAATAACCTATTTGGCCAGTATCCATAAGAAGAAGAAAGTTTCCACAGAAGATTATTCAAACCATGTAACATGAAGTGATATGGTCTAAGGATGTCCAGTCATAGTGAAGACCAGGGATAGGTATTGTCCATGGGTGCCTTTGTAGGAGGTGAGCTGTACCTGTCATGGATGCACTTTTTCCAAGCCCCTTTATTGCCTTTATTCTTTATTTATTGCTTTTTCTTTCTTTTTACTTCAAGTTCTGACCAGAGGACACTGTCTTGGCGTGGCGACCAGAGCTGACAGTGTTACCCACTGGTATTTTCGCAGAAATGATAAGGTTGGCTCGTGATGAGACTCCCTTTCCCTTGGCTATGAAACCAAAGGTCATTGCCCTGGCGTGGTGACCAGATAATGGCAATGTCATACTGCTAGATACCTATGAACATAATGGACCGGCTCATGATGAGACCTCCCATCCTCTTGGTTAGGTCTTGTTTTATTGTTTTTCTTCGGGTCTCTTTTGTTTCTTATTGAGAGGCCTTTTATTGCCTTCTCGGGGATCCCTGGGCAAAGCATCTCTAGGTTTTATTTCCTATGGATTTTATCTTTTACCAGCTGCTTTTACCCCCTGGGCCTTTAGCCCCTTCTTCCCACAGGACAAAGTGTAACCCTTCAAAGGTCATCCTAATGCCCAAACTAGGGAAATGGGATGGATGTATGGGAGATAAGATGTAAAGTGATAGTATGGTCGGAGCAGATGATGGCTCTTCAAATCCTCCCTAGTGGCTAACCAAAACCCATGGATACAAGCTTGCTAGGGCATCCCGTCAATCCCCCCAACAATGGTCAAGTGGGTTAGTGTAAGATCCAAGCAGTTGTCAGAAATGTAAGGAACCTGATGCATATATAAGAAAGTTATAATGATCAAATATGACACATACCATGATACCTGGACCAATTACCTCATGGAGCAAGAGTCTTCTCTGATGCAAGTCCAAACCGATGGTGATGGGTGTTGTTGCTGCTGACAGGACAAATCTGGCGAAGAAAAAGAAGGATGGGCCCTCCAGGGCCATGCTCAGGTCAATCCTGCTCTCGGTACTCCATGTCTAGGACCTGTGGGCCTCGAGACATGATCTCCTAGTTATCCCTAGAAATCAGGGATAACATCTGGCTCTAACTCGGGGACATGTGCTCACTGTAGCGCACATGAGAACCTCAGCATCTCTGGCATAAACCTGCAGACCTGCTCACACTTGAAAAAAATACATCAGCAACAAAGGTGGGTCGGTATTGCCACCCCACAAAATATAACATGTATTCATATGAAATAAAGAAATCAAAATGCATATGAGGAAGAAAACATGAAATGCAGATGGTATAATACACGGAAAATGCCTACCTACTCATACTTACCTGTGAAGTCAGGTTACCCCACCCTGGTGGGGCTTGAGGAGGTGCCCGCTGACGGGCACTGTGCGCCTTCTTCCCTCCAGTGTAGACAGGTAATAGGAGTTATTAATTGACTTTCTCCCGACCTTAAAAGGGCCAAGCCAACTGTTGGAGCCGCCCCTGTTTTTTCACCTCGTGCAATTTTAAGTGTTTGATACCTGAGATGTAAAGTTGTTTTTCTTTTCCTTCCGAAATCATAAAACTCTGAAATTTTGTCGCCTGAATAGCAATGCTTTTTTTCACTTTCAAAAAAGATCCATTTTTTGCAAGTATGTTCGCTCTGTTGTTTTATTTCGGGATATCGCAAGTCGGACACTTTAATTTTTGAATTCACAAGTCCCGAGTCGCGAAACTGCGAACTCGTTTTCAATTTTTCACACAAGGCATTGACTATGGTAAAACCTTTAACCCTTGATTAGACATCATCGTTATTTCGCACCTCGGCACTCGTCGAACCCAAGTTTTTGTTCTTACATCCCCAATAGCCAAGAACACGATAACTTTTGTGAGAACCTTGGTCGAGAACTAAAGGTAAAAAACTAACCATGGTTAGTTTTGGTTCTCGGCACATCGCCACTCGGCACTTTCTTTCATAAAGTTAAAGTGTCCAAAACCCCGATTCGTGAAGTTGCGACATGATTATGACAAGATTAATTAGTCTCCTATTCTAACATTTCTTTCTCATAATTTGAGCTTTAATTATCGCCACATCGCGATATCGCGACTCGACATATCATTTTCCCAAAAATCTGTCCTCGAATTCCCGAGTCGCGATATGGCGATTAAGTTAATTATATAATTAAGGATGCATCAAATCAAGGTTTTGTTAATTAAGCTAAAATCGGCACTCGCAGTCTCGCGAGTTGTAAAGTCAGAATGTTAAAGGGAAATTCACGATGCAGCGAAAAGTGAGAAAATTATTTAAGTCGTTAAGTTTTGTAATTTTAAATTAAACAAAATATGTCCTGCGCATCAAGGTTGGCACATTTCACGAGGTACTTACTTACCCTCCATAACTCGACTGCCTGTCAAGCCGCCGAACATTGATGACATTAATGAAGAATTAGGGTAAATCCACGAATAAATAAGATCAGATTTATACAATAAATTTGGTTTTATTTGCGATTTGACAGGCTTATTTCAAAGGTACAAGATTTTCAAATATATACGAAAGTTTTGTTCTATTTTAAAAACATTTCTCTTAAGCGCATAGAGCTCATTTTCTCCTAGGAAACTCATTTCTGCATGTATACACAGGTCTATTGCAGAAGAGAGAAAAAACAAGCGTCAGCTATGGCCCCGAGGAGAGCAGCAAAAGAAAATGCCGAGGTTGTAGCGCAGGGTCCAGACAATGTCTCAGATACTTCACCTCAGACTGGCGACTCAGTACCCACCTGGTCGTTTATTTCAGATATCCTGCAATCCGAGCTGGTAAAATATTCAGACTCTGATGACGATGACAATGATATTGTAAAAGACGACCTGAACACTAAGTACAAAACAATTGTTCAGTCTGGCACGCACCTGGTTGCAACCAGACCACGGTTGCTTCCTTACTACAACATGATCCGATGGGCATTGGATCACATAGACCTGCCCTCCAGAACTATCGTAAATGACCGACGGGTCATGGTCGGGACTTTTAGGCCAGAGCATATCCAATCTATGTATAAGCTCCCAACAACTTCTGAATATACATATGGCAATGAATTCCTGGAGGATTTCAAAAAGAAGGAGTGCGAAGAATATGACAAAACCATGTCTGGTTTGATAAAGGACTGGGTTTTGCGTTTAGCGATATTCCGAGTGAATGACAAAGGCGTGTATTCAATTTCTTCGTTAGAGCCACAATATATGTATGTGGCGATGATGACGTGCCGACTTTTCGGAAGGGAGGATACCGCGCATTTTTACATCCAGTGGGTACCTCTCATCTTTCGGGTAGTCGAAGGTAGCTCATTTAATTGGGCGAAGATGCTCTCTGACAGTTTGTTCAACAGGGTCACAGAGTACTAGGAGCAAAAAGCAGCCGGGAGACCATCCGGATTCTTCATGTCCGCGTATATCATGGACGCGATATGCTCCCTGACACCTTTTCCTTTGATGAATTGGGCTTGGAGTCCAACCCAAGAAAAAACTGTACATGAGTACCACGATAAGCTGTGGGAAAATAATGCTAATAAGTTTATTTATGAGATTTTCAACTGGGTGATGGTGCCCCTCCACATCGACATTTTTGGTCTTTCGCCACCCCGCATCTCGGATAGCATTGCTGCGAATCTGAGCCATATCGTGGACTGGTATGTAGAAGAAGAATTCTCCTACTTGAGAGTGTTCGGATCTTCTGTTCCTCCTCTGGCACTACCACTGTTCATCCCCGACAAGCTGGCTTGTTGCGAGATTGCTCAACAAACAGTGATCGGCGGAGTGAGTAAAGAGCTCAAAGCGTCATCAAAGAAGGTATGGTCGTTTTTCCCTATTCGGCTAAATTCCTATTCCTTGTTAGATTTCGGACATGCTAAGGCTGAGGCTGCAGCCTTAGAAGACTTGAGCCTAGTTTCTATTGAGTACAAAAAGCATGATCCGCAGAGAATTGTAAGCACCCATTTGGGAAATTGTGGATTAAACAGGTTTGAACATGAGTGTTCGCCCTCGGATGATGTTTTCCGAGGGGAGAGGTCCTATTCGAAAGTGCAATTTCGAATCAGATCCCTAGCACCCAAAGACAGGGCCTCTGTTTTAAAATTTCAGGAGCATAGGAAACGATGTCTCCCCATGGTGCTAGGAGGTTTGGGACTTTCTAAGCATAAAGAAAAAGAGGCTGAAATTTCTGAGGGGAAAACCTCTAACCCCGAAAAACGTCAGGAAGGGGAGCAGGAGAAGAATCCTGAACAGGAGAAGAATCCCGAAATAGAGAAAAATCCCGAGCAGGAGAAGAGTCCTGAGCAAGAGGAAAACCCTGAAACAGAGAAAGAAACTACTGAACCACCCAAAGAATATAGTCCAGAGGCGGAAATAAAAGACACAGACCTGCCAGAGACTCAGAATCTAGAGACAGAGATGAAGGCCTCTGATCCTCTGAAGGAGCAAGGCTCACTCGGCACACCAGGAAAGGCGGCGAAGCAAATTGGGGAACCAATCACTTCTGTCACCCCTTTGTAGTCAACGCAGGGAAACATACAGGAAGGATGGATTTTTGGTGAAGAGCTAAGGCCCATCAGAGCAGAAGAACTTCCCCCCAATGAGTTCTTCTTCGACAAAAAGAGAAAGGCAGTTGTGAAAAGGGAGTCCTCCCAGGAGGAAGGATCAACTGTCAAAAGGTTCAAAGTGATGACCGATGGGATGAACAAAAGGAAAGATGAATTTGCCACGGAGATTGCAGGTACGCTAGGAGCGTATGCGACGGAAAATCAATTCTCGGTATCGGCGTTAAAGAATCAGCTCAAAGCAAAGAATCGTCTGATCAAGACTCTTGAGGCCAGAGTGGCTTCGGCAGCAGAAAGCGCTAAGAGTCAAGCGAGCGGAGAAATAGAGCTGGCCTGATTGGTCGATAAGAAAGAAATCGAAGTCCTCAAAAACAAACTGGAACAAGCAAATTCAGTGATCCGAGATGGTCGGGTACAATCGGGCCAGCAGAGGGATATGATCACTCAGCTGCAGGCTCAGTTGGAGGTCGTAGAAAGCAAGGCGATTGACATCGAGATCGTTAAATCATGAGCAACCGATATTCGAAGCAGGATCTCCTCTGCTCAACAGAGCCTGCTAAACAAAGTAGGAGAGATTCGAGAAGACTGCTTGTTAATGCATCGGATCTTTGAAAATCTGATTAACAAAGAAAGAAACGCAGAAGCTGCTCGAATCGCTTTCCAAGAAGCGGTGATCGCTACCAACAATAGGTTTTTGGCAGGGTCTCCCGGGCTCACCATTGCCGAACAAACTAGGGGTAATATCTTGTTAAAGAATTGGGAACATGATATTACTTTAAGCAAGGAGCAGGCTCAAAAAGTGACAAATTCATTAGCAGAAGCTTGCAATGCCATAAATGGTGAGCTGTTAGGGATGGAGATTGGAGGCGACACAGAGGCGCTGAGATAGATAAATATAGATCGGATTTCTCTCGACATGAAGGAGAAGAACGAGAGGAATTCGACGAAAATCTCTAGGATGGACAGGGTAGACCCGGCTCAAATCGACAAACATTTGATTCAGCCTAGTGCACAACTCAGCGCCCTTGAACTCGTCGATGTACAAATAGATGATAAACTTCCACAGTTAGCCCGAGAGTGCTATTTTGCCAAAGCCAGTTGTCAAGCCGAGCCTTCACAACTTGTGACCCAGTTTGTGGACAAGTGTATCATGTACACTGAATCCATGCAAGGACAAGCACCTGGCACTTCTTGAAGATAGAATAGGTGAAATGGAGTGATTTCTCTCCCCCGAGCTGTCAAGCAGAACCTTACAGCTTGTATTCCATTTTATGGACAAATGTATTATATGCATTGAATCTAAGCAAAAACAAACACCTGGCACTTGGACAGATGGACTGATTTTTCTCTTCTGAACCGAGAGGCAAATTTTGTATAAATAGATCACAAAAAGAAGAGATAAAGGATGGACTTTTTTGGGATCGATTGTAATAGAGTTTTTGCATGAAGAAAGTTAATACAAGCAAATTTGAAGATTCCCGATTCTGTCACGACTGTGTTACAAGTTTGTTTCGTTATGTTTTTTGTTTCTTTTCCTTTTTCTCTACATAATTGATGCGTATCACTATAATTTAGTACGACCACTACTATAGTGAAGGGTTTTCATCTTTTCTGTAATTGTTTCTTGTCTTTCCTCTGCACCAGCTATCAGCGGGTGTAAGACCAATTTACATTTACAGAATTTTATGTTTATTTACACTATGTCAATTATGTTTATGTCTATTTCTTCTTCTATGTATACGTGAGTTTTCCATTGATAGGAACTTTGCGTTATCTACAGATAAATGTTTTCTCCCATCTCACGTTATTTTTACCAAAAATAATACAGTTACAGGAAAGGGCCTTCAATTTGCATTCTTATTTCGTTTTTTCATGCAAAAGTTTCTCTTTATTTCATCCGAATTGAAACAGCAAATAAAATCTCTCTTTAAAAAATCATTTCCATACTGGAATTGTTCCTCAATGTCTGTCCCTGCAGCAACTCAACCCAACATTCAACCCGGACTATCTAATCAAATACATATCGCTCTAAATCTCTTCGACACAATCCTTAAAACTGCGAACACCCGGGAGGAATTGGAATGTTCATGGGTAGCCATTGAACAAGATATTACTACTCAGGAACAGTGGGAAGCTAGGCAGCGAGAACGTAGAAACCTTCATTAGTTTCCTACACCGAAGGTTAGTGTAATCCTTTATCAACCTTTATCATACTTTCGGATGCCTTGACACTGTACTTTAAAGCCTTAAGTACAGACTCAGGAACAACACCAACAATGATTGTTTTCTTTGATATTAGTAGGCTTCCCTTTATTGGCATCCCACATCCAAAACATGTCTCCCTCCTTGTACTCTTTGACTCTGAAATTGGTCGTTCCTTGAATAACCCTGGTGTATTGTGTAGAGGGAGGTGGGTGGGATTCTGCTATAAATATTTCCTGCTGTGAAGGATGGATCTGTACATCATCTTCCACCTTCTTTAGTATTTTCACAGTCTCTGATTCTTGAGCTTTGAGATCGTCCATGATTTGTTGGTATTCTTATTTCATTGGCCATTCAATCTAACTTGAATTTTCCTCTTTTGCAAAAGGCGTATCTTCTGGAGAATATCTATGAGGAGTCGACCCGATTTTGTCACGTGCTTTGTCATCTTTGATGGAATCACTGGACTTTTGCTCATAAGTTGTAGTTACAGGTACATTATGGATATGACCAATAGTTCCATCTTTCAATGGCCCATCTGATCCTTGGAAAAAGTTGTCAAATCGCTCTTTGATAGATGGTACCTTGATGACTTCTCTCAAAGGGATAGTTACAAGCATCTTGGATAATGCCCCTTCGAGGTCAAAATTCAGATTAACCCTTTCAGTATTGGATGTTTTAGGAAAGATTACATCCATAGGTGGGTTTTTTGTTTGGTCAGTGGAAGGTTGGCCCAACTTCTTTCTTCTATACACCTGGAACTCTTGTTTCTTTAGCTTCTCTTTTGATTCCTGGTCTAGTTTGTTTATTATCGCCATCCTGGCTGACCTGAATGCTTCTTTGATGGCCTCTTGATGCTCTTCAGTGGTGATATTTATTTGAGGGCCTTCTATGAAGTAGTCTATATTGTTTACCTGTTGATGGTCACCACTACTGCAAGGACATTCATGTTCCCAATGTGCCTCACTGCATTGAAAACACCAAGGATTTTCATCCACAATGACGGTGTTTGGAAATTCTATGTCTTTGAAGACATCTTCGTTCCATTCGACGAAATTACTCACTCTTTGTATTGGATAACCATATTTGTCCAAATATTCAAAGATATCAGAGGCATTGTCAGAATAATCACCCCGGTCTGCGTCCTTTTCTGTCAAGGGAAAAGTGGGGCAATCTTGAAACGAGTAAGGATCCACTGAAAAGGGTGTTTGTTTATCTTTCTCAGAATGACCGGTTTGTAATAATGTGGGAATCCCCTTAAAGGGCAATTGGTCATCTGAGTCCTGCTTTTTTAGAAAAGAAAATTTTAACATTTCACGAATCCTTTTAACCTTTTGCAGGATATAAGACATATTAGTGATTGGATCGGTTTCTTTAGACTTATCGGCTTCACTTATATCTCGATCTTCCAACATTGGTGTGTCCAAGACAAACAAGGCATCTTTAAAGTTAGGTTTTTTGTGAGTAACCATGCCCAAATCCTTGGGTGGCTAATGTTGTCTTGAGGCATTCAAAACATTGTTTGTGTTTGAGAAAGCTGTGTTCCATTTCCTTTTGGGAGGCATGAGTTTTACTTCAAGAATTTTCGGGAATTTAGGCTCAGCTTCGGTGACATCCTCATCACTAGACTCTTTGTGGTCATTATTGTGCGAGAGATTGACTTGATGAATGTATTCTTCGAACTCAAGGTTCTGCTCAATTCGACAAGCAAAGTCTTGTGCTTCTTCTAGAGTTGAGGGTGATCGATCTTTGAGAGTAAACTGCAAAACTCCTTCCAACGAGTTCAAGTAGTGTTGCAGGACAACTTCTTCTGAGAAACTAGGCTTGATCTTCTTGAGTAAAAGGTTGAACCTATCATTGAAATCCCTAATGCCCTCACTAGAGGCTTTGCAAATATTAGTGTATTGAGAGTAAAGGTAATCCATGCTTTCTTTTTCACACCAATCTTTTTGGAAGGCTTGTTCAAGGTCTTTAGGGCTTTTGATGCTTCCTTTTGGGATTCTGTTAATCCATCTTCTAGCACTTCCAGTGAGTGATCTCACAAAGAGCCTTAAGAAGACATCGGGGTGTTCTTGTCCAGATTGGTGAAACTGGAAAGCATCATAGAATTCGGTCCAATGAGAGTTGCCATAGGACCCATCTTCCCTTGAGAACTTAGGTACCCAGGAGTTGGCCTTCTTGGGTAGATCATGTAACCCCCTTGGGTGTTAGGTAATCTTAGAGGACCAAAGAGTTCTTTATGAGACCATTTGGGAGGACTTACAGGGGTGACAGGATTTGTGGAGGTCATAGTAGTAGATGTAGGTATATACCGACGTCCACTACGAGTCGTCATTAGTTATTTGTGGAGTCGCCAGATGATTTGCTTGAAATCATCAAATAAAAGGGAAAACACCCTAGTGGAGTCGCCAGGTAAACTTGTAAAATAAGGCTCTGAGGAAAGGCTTACCAAAAAGGTTTGTCATCCGAGGAGAATTGACTCAGTGTTCCCCGACAACGGCGCCAAAATGTTAATGCGCAGTTTGTATTTTAGATCACAGCCTACATGATAGTGGACAAACTGGCGTAACAGGAACCTTCCCCACCTAATGTCACCTCGATGGGGAGGTTCTTTCTGTTTAGGGAGGTTAGCCCAAGGGAGACGTCCCCGGTAACTTGGGGTTTGAAGAGGCAAAGAATAAAAGGTCAAGAGTAAAGGTTTTCCCTCCTCGTAGGTCACCACCAGTATCAGATAAACTGGCTAATCAATCAATAAAGAAGTGAAGTCCCTGTTGAGAACACCTTCCCGGAACAAGACAATAACAACACTATATGTATATTTGCAGGTTAAAATTCAAAGGGTTAGTACTTCTTGACTATCTGATTTCATTCAATAAGCAATATAATAGATAAGATGAAGTCAATGTTTTTCCAAATAGCCTATGCAAGATCACCAATTCATCAATATCTACAAAATGACAAAGCCAACAGTATTTTCAATCAACAAATTGCTCAGTAAATGCTTGACGTCATCTTTTAATTGATTATTTGCTAGTTAGAAGGCTTGTTGCATCAAGTATGACGTCAGCCTAGGTTAGTATCATTAGTGTTAGTTAGGGTTTCAAAAATTAAAGTTTTTGAAAGATGATTTTGTACACTTCAAGCTCAACGTTGTAAGTCTAACCAGTGCCTTAGGGTAAAATGGAGTCAAAAGCAAGGACACAAGGTCTCGGGAGGATTTAAAATTCATGGACTGGAAGGTAAGGTTCTATGGTGCTGTAATGGCAGGGCCCTAGAATCAAAACCCTAAGGGAAGGAGGCTCATTCCGATGTTTCTTAAGCAAGGCCTCATGCTCCTTCCTCTTTCTCTAAATACACTTGGCAAAATGGCTAGCTTCAAAGTACATATTTAAGGGAGAAAGTGTTGCAAGGGCAAGGCTTTCAAACCCTAGAAGGTGAAAACCCTAGGTGTAGATTCAACTAGGCCTAGGACGTCTCCTCTTTTCAACCTATAACTTCAATGCTAACTCAGAAAAATGGAGAAAAGTGTAGCAACGGCTAGGCTATATCTTCCTTTATCAATGGCTAAAATTATTTCTCAAACATGGGGACATGTAGCAATGACCTACTAGTGTGCTTGCTACCGAGGGTTTCAAGATTCAACAATATAATAGCAAAATGTAAGAAATTAAGCCTACAACCATTCACCTAAGAAGTTTTGCATGAAAAAATCACTTACATATCATGAATAATACATAATCAAACCCTAGTTGTAAACCTTCCATGAGAGAAACACCATAAATGCCAAGAGAAATCCTCCTCCAAGAGTTGCGCCTCACTTTAAAAGACCAAGAGCACCAAACTAGGGCGCAAGTTTTGAGATCTCACAAGAGAATGAGTTGTGTTATGTTCAAAATGAGGAAAAACGTCCTCAATACATATCAATCTATGACCTTTAAATTAAAAAATAGGTCATTAAAATAGTTGACAAGGCTGGCTACAAAATTTACACTATTTTTACATTAACTGCTAGAAAAATGACATAATATGAGCAAAAAGTGGGACGTCAAGCCCTTCTGAGGGAGACGTTGGCCCTTTTTTGGGCATGTCCAGTATCCAGAAGCCATACGTTGGCCCTTCTAGGGCTCCTCGAAGCTGCCACACGTGCCAAATAGCCTCATCACACTGCCACACACTCAGGATAACGTCCTGCTCTTCTAGGTGACGTCATGTCCATCAAGGGGAAAACGTTCCATATGAGGTGGGTGATCCCCCCTAGGCCGGACTCTGCCAAAGTGTCTTGGGTGGAACGTCCTTCTTTCTTCTCATGCAAAGGCTCATCATAACGTTGTCCTGTCTCTGCCATCCCAATAACCATCTGATGGGCTCTTCATCCCCATGGAGGTCCGAGCTAATCATATCCCCATGTGTACCGGTCCACTGGTACCTGTCCGTCGGGTATGGTCCTGCACATCAAAAACTTCGCCCTCCATGGGCTCATCATTCCTAGGGATCATGGCAATGTCAATCATATTTCATCATTAAATTTATCAAATACATGCATAAAACCCTTAGCATATCATCTAATAGCTCAAAGACATTACATTGATCTACTATACAAAGTTGAAGAAATAGACAGAATAACCTATTGGGCCAGTATCCATAAGAAGAAGAAATTTTCCACAGAAGATTATTCAAACCATGTAACATGAAGTGATATGGTCTAAGGATGTCCAGTCATAGTGAAGACCAGGGGTAGGTATTGTCCGTGGGTGCCTTTGTAGGAGGTGAGTTGTACCTGTCATGGATGCACTTTTTCCAAGCCCCTTTATTGCCTTTATTCTTTATTTATTGCTTTTTCTTTCTTTTTACTTCAAGGTTTGACCAGAGGACACTGCCTTGGCGTGGCGACCAGAGCTGACAGTGTTACCCACTGGTATTTTCGCAAAAATGATAAGGTTGGCTCGTGATGAGACCCCCTTTCCCTTGGCTATGCAACCAAAGGTCATTACCCTGGCGTGGTAACCAGATAATGGCAATGTCATACTGCTAGATACCTATGAACATAATGGATCGGCTCGTGATGAGACCTCCCATCATCTTGGTTAGGTCTTGTTTTATTGTTTTTCTTTGGGTCCCTTTTGTTTCTTATCGAGAGGCATTTTATTGCCTTCTCCGGGATCTCTGGGCGAAGCATCTCTAGGTTTTATTTCCTATGGATTTTATCTTTTACCAGCTACTTTTACCCCCTGGGCCTTTAGCCCCTTCTTCCCACAGGACCAAGTGTAACCCTTCGAAGGTCATCATAATGCCTGAACCAGGGGAATGGGATGGATGTATGGGAGATAAGATGTAAAGTGATAGTATGGTCGGAGCAGACGATGGCTCTTCAAATCCCCCCTGGTGGCTAACCAAAACCCATGGATACAAGCTTGCTAGGGCATCCCGTCAATCCCCCCAACAATGGTCAAGTGGGTTAGTGTAAGATCCAAGCAGCTGTCAGAAATGTAAGGAACCTGATGCATATATAAGAAAGTTATAATGATCAAATATGACACATACCATGATACCTGGACCAATTACCTCATGGAGCAAGTGTATTCTA
>ML792302.1:907100-970404 GCA_009831015.1 Picea engelmannii | reverse complement strand
AGTAATGTTATTTTATTTATGTCGTCTTTAGGCCATTAGTTGTAATTATACCTCCTAGTCTCCTATATATACCAAGGAGACATTTTCATTTTAATCATCTTGTACTTGAACATTTAAGTGGGGTAAAAGGAGGTTGCCCCCTCGAAGAGGCTTGTTATCTGAAATTATCTCTTTTTCAAGGTGTTCAGTACTTTTTCTGAGGTTTTTCTATGCTATATTGATATTTGGTTCTTAACATCCTGATGTATTTTTAAATAAAATTTCTAATCACCATATTGTTCAGCTGCCTACCAACCACATTCCAAAGGGACTAGTTCCTTTGGAAATATTGTTTGATGGGAATGATGTGGTAGTAAATTTTAAAGGCTCAACTGATGATGCCGATATAACTGAGTGCAATATTGGCATAGAGAAGGACCCAAAATTTGTCAAGTTGTCAAGCAGCTTGTCAAGGGAACAAAAGGCTGAATATACAGAGTTGTTGAAAGAATTTGTTGATGTGTTTGCCTAGACATATGAAGATCTTAGAACTTATGAAACAAGTTTCATTGAGCATAAGATACCATTGAAGGAAGGGGGAAAAACATTTAGGACGAAATTGAGACAAATAAATCCTATGTTGTTGCCTATCATGGAGAAAGAAGTGAAAAAAAATTTAGATGCCCAAATTATCATCCCTCTAAGGTATTCCGAATGGGTGGCCAAATTGGTTCCAGTGAGAAATAAGAATGGAGAAATAAGACTTTGTGTCCATTTTAGGAACCTGAACAGAAGCTCTAAGAAGGACAATTATCCCTTGCCAAAGATGGAGAACATATTACAGAGGGTAACAGGTGCATCTAGGATGTCCATGATTGATGGATTTTCTGGCTACAACCAGATCTCTGTCTTTCCTGAAGACAGAGAGAAGACAACCTTCACTACCCCTTGGGGAACATTCATGTACTCTAAGATGCCCTTTGGTCCGATGAACGTAGGGGAAACGTTTCAGTAATCCATGGACATAACATTTATTGGGGAACATGACAAGTTTGTGGCCATCTATTTGGATGAAATAACAATGTTCTCACAATCTGATGAAGAAGATCATGACCATTTGAAAAGGGTCTTTTTGAAATGCAAAAATTTTGGCCTGTCTTTATATCCAAAGAAGTCATTATTTGCCATGAAAGAGGGGAAACTGTTGGGACACATTGTGTCAGCTGAGGGGGTAAGGATTGATCCAAGCAGGGTATATGCTATCCAAAAAATTTCACTCCCTAGATCTAAGAAAGAAGTTAAGTCTTTCTTGGGGAAAGATGATTTTTTGAGAAGGTTTGTTTCAAATTTTGTTGAGTTGGTAAAGTTTATCACAACCATGTTGAGGAAAGGAAATGAAATCAAATGGACTTCTGAATCTTATAACTCTTTTGACCAAATAAAGAAGGTCTTGAGTGAAACACCCATGCTCATCAGTCTTGAGTACTCCAAGGAGTTTCTGATTTTCTCTTTTGCTTCATTTGACATAGTAGCAATTTCTTTATTATAGAAAAATGCCGAAGGGTTAGAGAAACCCATTTCCTTTTTCAATAGGGCACTAAGAGATGCTGAAATAAAGTATGGCATCATAGAAAAGCAGGCCTATGCTTTGGTTAAAGCTCTCAAATCTTTCATAGTTTATGTGCTATATTCAAAATTCATTGCACATGTCCCTTCATCCTCTATGAAGGATATCCTCATTCATCTTGACATAGATGAAAAAAGGAGCAAGTGGATTGCCAAAATCCTTGAATTTGATCTTGAAGTAAAGCCTACCAAATTGGTTAAAGGTCCAGGTTTAGCTAGGTTGTTGGTTGAATCTAATTATAAATCCTTGGGGGTCAATTTCATCATCATTTGTTTAGAGAATTAAAAAGTTGAGTTTTTGATGATGATCCTAAAGTCACACCCCCATTGGCAAGATGCACTTGGTACAAAGCCATTATATTTTTCCTACAAACATTACAACCTCTTGATGGCATGGAAAAGAGCAAGGTAAGAGATTTGAATCTCAAATCAATTAATTATTGTCTGATTGATTGGGTCTTATATTGGAAATACCCTTTAGGTGTACTGTTGAGATGCCTAGACTCACAGGAAGCCCAAAAGATTATATATGATTTTCATGATAGTTTTTGTTGGGGGCATCACTTTTGGAGAGCCACAGCCTATAAAATTCTCAGGGCTGGGTATTTTTGGCCTAGCCTCTTTACTGATGTCTGTGTAAAGATTAGGGCTTGTATTAAGTGTCATAAATTCTATGGAAAGTAGCAGCTCAAGTCTTTACCACTAAAGCCTGTGGTAGCTTCAGGGCCCTTTCAACAGTGGGGCCTAGATTTTATTAGGGAAATTCATCCTGGTTCAAGTGGTTAGTATAGGTGGATCTTGACTACCACAGACTACTTTACTAAGTGGATAGAGGCCATCCCCACAATAAATTCTTCCTATGAAGTAATCATTAGTTGTATCGAGGATATTATGGGAAGATTTGGTTTTCCAAACAGAATTGTCACTGATAATGATGCAACTTTCAAGGCTAAACCATTGATTAAGTTTTGTGAACAACTTGGAATCACATTGATTCACTCTACTCCTTATTATCCCCAAGGGAATGGACTGGCGGAGTCCTCTAACAAGAGCCTTATTAAGATCATCGAAAGACTGTTAGAGGACAACATGAAGGCATGGGATTCAAATCTTAAATTTTCTTTATGGGATGACATAGTGACAACAAAGAGAGTGCTTGGTGTCTCTCCTTTCCTGCTTGTGTATGGACTTGAGGCCATTTTTCCTTCTCAACTTGCCTTGCCTGTGGAAAAATTCTTCCAATAATACCAAGGGGAACCTGATGATATGATCAGAAGAATACATCAATTGATAGAAGTGCAGCAGAATAGGGAGCAACTACTGGACAAAGCACATGACCATCAACATAACATCAAGAAGGCCTTTGATAAGAAGGTGACCAAAGAGGATTTCCAGCTAGGAAATCTAGTACTCAAGTGGGATGCACCTAAACAAAATAAAGGAAAGAATGGTAAATTTGAGGCCTTGTGGATTGGCCCCTTCAAAATTTCTGAGGTTTTTTCAAATAACTCTTACAAGCTACAGGATTTGGAGGATGCTGAAGTTTTTGGTAGCCTTGTAAATGGCCATTTTCTGAATAATATTTTTACTTAAGACAGGAGTGGCTTCCCATGTCATTGTAAATATCTTATTTTATTTTACCCTTGGTTTTAATAAGTGACTCCATAACCCAACAACTAAGGCACTGGAACTACCTGTTCTTGGTAGCTTGTAGGGAGCATGCCATCCCCTGTGGAGCCAAATGCTATCACATGAAATTGTCAGAGTCATGTGGGTTTGTGGCTTCTACCTGAGACTGTAATTTTTCCCTGTCTCTCTCATTTTCATAGACCAAGCCAAAAGGTCAAGCAAATATTTAATATGGGTCGTAGGTCTCATTAGGAGAGATCAACAGTGGAAAATAATCATGAGAATCAGGAGTTTGAAATGTTGTTAAAGTTGTTCTTCAAAGGTCCGAACTCCCGAAACCCGAAATCGGCAGGAGCCGTTCGATTCAGAGGGATGTGTGGCACCATATCTAAGGATTCGTGGTTTTGTGAATCAAAGGTTTTAGCATTGAGTGGCTGGCGACTGGGGTTTTTGAGGAAACAATCGTGGTCACCAAATTCAAAGCAAGTCCGATCGTTGATTTGAATAAGGCTATTTCGCAAGTTCATGCATCGAAATATTTAAAATCAAGTGGAGTGAAGACTCCCAAAAGACGAAATCCCGAAGCACCTTTGGATATAAGCACCAAGTTATGACCTAAGGTCGCATGCAGGATGGAGTGATGAAAAGGAGATGTGCCAAAGGCCAAAAGCACCCATATTGGTCACAGAAAAAGATCAACATGACCTTGAGACTTCAAGATTGAATCTCATAAGTTATGGGCATTGTCTGAGCATTCATGAGTGTCAGGCCTCATCCTGATCCCGATGAAGGTAGTTATTGAATATGGGGGCGACAGTTGATACCTCATCTCACCCCATAAATGGAAAACATGAAAAGAGTGGTCGTGAAGGAAAACTGTCAATCCAAAGTTTCCTTATGGACAAATTTTCCTGTAAAGCACATAACTGCACCTGACTCGCATCTGGTAGGAGGAGGCCTGCACAATCTGACGGAGTAGGCATCGAATGAAAATGTTAAATGTAGTGGTTTGATCACACTCCTGGTGGTTGCATCATTTCTGAGTATATATAAGCAGTTTTAGTATTTTGTCAAGGTCGAATGGTTGAGCTAGACTCCCCGCTATTGTAATATTTTGATGAAGAACACTGGTTCTTTGGTTATGTCTTGATTTGAGACTTCTTGATTAATATAAGTTAGCTTTCTTACTCCATATTATTTTCCTATGATACTGAGAGAGTTCATGATTGAATGATTCACATGGATTGTTGTGACTATATTATGATGAATGTTTGATTATAATGTTGTTATGATTTCTTTCAGTTTCCTTGAAATTTGAATCCAAGAAGATCTTGTGTTTAAGTTTTTCTTCCTTAGGCTAGTGGAAGGCCTGATATTCAGGATAGGCCTCTACACATTTCTCACCAAAGTCTTCCTCCTACTCATCTTTACTCCAACTTACTGACTGACGTTGATCCAAGACCTCAATTGCTTGAGAATACCAGTCTAGATTTCTGAGTTAAAACATTATTTTCTGAGTTAGATTTCTCCATTTGGCGTCTTAAAAATCATTTACATTTACTGTATAAAATTATGGGTCCCAGGCTTACCTTATATGAAATATGAGGGTGAATTCTAGTGCTAACACAAATAATCAATTATGTGCCTAATAAATCTAAAACACTCTCGTATCGCCCACCTTCCTTATACTCTAAAGTTGTCAATGAACAATATACACCATTCTAAATATTTTGAGTAGTATAATAAAAGGAAGTATCAGGAAGTACAAGTAAACCCTTCAAGGTACTGAACATGCCTATTGGCAGCGGGGCCATGCTTGTATGGTACTAAGGTAAACCAGTCAGGGTACTGAACAGGCCTGCTGGCAGTGGGGGTATGTTGGGTAAAGGGAGTTGAAAACATAAATAGGCACACCTAAAACTAAATGAAAACCCTTGGGTTTCATTATGAAGCAATCATTATCAAATCAAAGCTAGGAGATGACCTGTATATCTCTTGGATGATGTTCTTAAGAACCTTCTAGTATCCAACTTAGGGTTCTATCTTTAAAATGAATAGGTTTGCATGAAAGTGGGACCCTCAGTAAGTGTAATTCACCTTACCTAAGAAATAAGAGTTATATCTCTATAAACTTGGGTAAGAAACGAGTTAATAATCTAAGTATCTATTCTTTTATGTGTTCCTTTCTTCAAATGGGATCTAGACTATAACTATATCACTTTTATTTTAAAGGTAATATAGTTAAAATACATATGAGTTAAAAATCACTTATGAAATCTCTTTCCCAAATACTAGAGTCACATCAAACCCTTTTTCCTAATTATTTTCCACAACATATTAGATAAGAATTAATGTCAAATCATTAACGACTCTAATCTATTACTCATGACTCCACATATCCAATCATGCCATTTCGTACTACCCTGTTGACATCATAACCATAATTGAACATTATTAAAAAAGATACTCCTCTAATTGGCATCTCCATTCAGATGAGCGTAATTATAATCGTTATATCATTAACGAACCTTTTTCATTATACCACCTTTTCTACTCGGGTTCATTACTTTTCTCATGTCTGTTACTCTGTTCCGGTACCAAACCCTCCTCTTGTATAAACTCTGGTTCACTGTGTTAAAATTAAGAATTTCTTTCAAGATAGGCACGGGGGTTGATCACCATGAACCTGTGTTTATGGTGTTTCGAGAGACGGAGGAATATATGACATGCAAATAAAATTTTTAAAGGGTTGGATGGGTACCCTTTCTAGAACAATTTTGAGGGCACCATGATGAAATGTCCAAAGGCCTTTGCACAAAATTATGATGGTGAGACTGTTCACTTGGGATTTTAAAATTTTGAAGATCATTGTTGCATGAGGACACGCAATGGATAAGGCATAGGGGAAATGTTGGGTCTCCTTTTTGACATCCACAAACACCTTACTTTTGTGACCTATATTGAATATGTTGCCTAAAACTATGAGTAATCATTCATTTTGCTCAATGATACACTCATTTGGATATCTCTTGGTGTACATAAGGTAATTAATGTTTAACCTATGATTTTTATGGTTTATTGATAGTTATAATAGTTATCTATGTGATTTATTCTATCTAATAGCCTTGTTGTGAAAATCATATTAAGACAGGGTTCTAAGACGACACTCAAGGTCATCCGGTACTCACACTCCAAGTCATTTGGTACGAGAAGGTTCTACAATCATTTGGTACCTATGCTCATCTGATATAAGAAGGTTCTACACTCATCTGATACCTACTCTCATTTGGTACCAATGTTTATTTGTCACATGTGCTCATCCGGTACCAACATCCTAGAGGCATCCGATACCAGATATAGTTCAAAATTTTGGAATTCTTCTAGAGGAAAATAAGGGACCTGGGTTTTGTCCAAAGTGACGTCGAAAGACAAACAAATCAGTCAAAATTCAGCCAGCTCGCACATGTGGAAGTCCAACTCACGGGGAATGATTTTGAAAAACTTAGAAAACATCTGAAATTGCCAACTTGCACCTTGTTTTTCATGCAGATGGTATTATATCTAGAAATTCTATGAAATGGGTTTTGTCTAAATGTGGAAAATCGAGTAATATGTGAGAATGTTTTCAAAATTCGAATTGTTTTGGAAGATATAGGTTGATCTCTAACTCAAAGCTCCCCAAATTGATGAAAAACCCATATGTTTTGAGATTTATCCTAAAACTGTAAAAATTGTTTTCTGAGTTTGGGAATTCAATTTTATCCATTTCTCCATGGATTTCATGTATAAATAAGAGCCTTATAGGGATGAGAAGAGTAGTCATTATTGTCATGAAGTTTTTGTAAATGAGAGATTTATTCTTGTGAGAAACATTTAAGGAGTTGTTAGCCATGTAAAAAAAACGTTTTTGATCTCAATGAAGAATTGATTGTTGTTTCCACATTGAGCATCCTTATAACTTGATCTAAGTCTTTCTTATCAAAACTAACCTCCTGGGAAGGGCCCCTTAATGAGGGTAAGTTTTTCCATACTTTATTTATTTTTTAGATTAATATTGTGTTGTTTGTTTACATGCAATTCAACTTTGGTTTTGATTATTGATTGGATTCAACTCAGATGCATTTCAATTATGTCCTTTGCATTAGTTTTGGTAATTAAAACTAAGATTTCATTTTACCCTTCATTTGTATGAACCAATCCTATAGATATATGTTATTTGCATTAATTGTTTCCAATACTCTATTTTGTGCAATTCATTTTCATTGCATTTCAATTCATTTCCAAACCTTCTTCCCATATGTGCATCTTATCCTTTCTTCAAAAATCGATTGGAATAGTACTCTTCAAGATCACATTCATATGATTGATTTTCATATTCGCTGCCACCCATTTTCATTAACAAGCAAATACCTTTTGCAGCTTCTATACTCACCTAGATTCAATTCATACACAAAGATCAATTGTAGAAGGTATTGTTCGCTCTCCAATTCTTCATATACCACTTGCAATTCTACCCACAAACACTTTTCCACACCCATGAATTGTGTCCACACATTCGCCCTTTGTTTCAGATCTAATCCATTCCATCATATGCGCATATCCATCATACATTATATACATTCCATTACATAATCATATCTCCATTCCATCTCATTTTTGTTTTGCTATTGTTTATTTCTTCAAAGGTTGATTAATTCATTAATACCTTATCATATACACAATCTTTCGAATGAAGAAAATACAAAAGTATCACTCTCCATTCATTATTTTCTTCCTAAAACTTAGTTAGACATTTCTTCTAGATTCCCATTGTATTAAATATCCATCACTCTTGTGCATTTGATTCACTCATTATTTCTTCATGATTGGTGTATACATTTAAAATGGTGGTTTTGAGTTCAAGTGAATCTCAGGTGTTGATTGAGTTTGATGATTTTGAGTTTCCAACACTTTACTTCCTGCACCTAGTTTCATTTCATGCACTAGTTTAACATTTTTGATTCCTACACTAGTTTAGCATTTTCATTCCTGAACTTTAATTTCCTTTAGTTTCAATAACCGAGGGAAATATTAAAGGTATATCTTGTGAGATATGGACTCCCCGCATTAGGATTCTACCTAAGGTGTTAGATTATTTACTGTCAATTAAATTGAATGTTTTTTTTGTTTATTACATCAAAGTGTGGTTTTCCGACATTAGATTAGACTAGGCTCCAATCCTACATTTCTTGTTCTTGCACCTCTAAGTCTACGAATCCCTGGTTGACAATTTAATGTTGGGAATTAATAGTGTATATATTTAGCCCAACACTTGTGTACTCTCTTCAGACAAATTTCACTTTTCTCATATAAGCTTATAATGCTTTCCATAGTTGTCATAGTTGTCTTCTCCCCTTATTCCCTTTCCTCTGGTGGGGCACTTGGCATTGTGAAAGCTTCCAGATCTATTATATTTGCGCAAAATCCCTAAATGGCTTCACTTATCTTTGTTACTTGCTCTTCCAAAGGAGTATCTACTTTCATTGGTACCTCTAGGAAGTTGTTGTATACCTTCTGCACTTCATGTTGCAAACTTGTTTTCTTCTACATGAACTCATCCCATTCCAACATGATTTTACTATTCTTTTCTTATAGTGCATCATTGTTTGCATTTAATTTTTCCAACTCCATAGAAGTCAAATTTTCATGCAATTATATCTCCTGTGTAACACTTTTCTACAATATTTGTAGTACGTTCATCGGTAGCTATGACAATGCTAAGTCAATATGACTTAATTCTTGTGCATACTCCTGCATTTCTATTGTGGGGAGCTCTATGGACCCTATGGATATCTTCATGATCCGATACTCTAATGATTTTGATGGTGGTTGTGATGTTGTTGTTCATGCATTTGTTGTCTTTATTGTGCTCTCTATCTGTTCTTGTTATATCGTTCAGACTGGTGTTATCTTGGTTTATTCCAAAATTTGGCACAATATAGCTATCTATGCTTACACATTCATGTGCATTTCCTCATTTTTCTGCATAGCTCACAAAAATGCTTCTTCAATTACTTCTTTGACCTGATCCCCAATATTCTCCAAGTCATCCTCAATTAGAGCATGGATAGCTACCTTCTTTGATGCTTTCCTCTTCTTGTGCTTATGTGTTGACTCCTCCTTTGGGTGCTCCTTTCTCTTCTCTCTAGTGTGTGGTGTTGTTTGAGTGTCGCCTGCACCATTCCACTGTTCTTCATGTTCCTATTCTTCTTCTTGATCCTTCTTTGGTTTTCGTGTCTCCTTCTACGCTTTTTATTTCACTGGGGTTTTCCACTCTCTTCGCAATCATTAAAAATATGGCTGAAATCTTGTTCAGTCAGTCTTTCTCTAGTAGAAAACCATTTCTGATCTAGATCCCTCTTTTCTTGAATGTACATATGGTGTGACCCTGCATTGAATCACGTGATTTCTTTGTATGATTTAACTATCGGTGGTATAATTCATGGTGTGTCTTCAATACATTTCCGAATTGTCTCCTCATAGATGTAGAAGGTGATATTGTTGTCCAACTTCCTATTCTTGTCCGTGGTATGCCACAACGAAACATATCTTGATGCCAGGAACGATTACTGCATACCTTCTAGGAATTGGTTTTCTTCTGGCTCCCTCCTGTTAGCACATAAACTTGTCAAAGTCTTGTGATTTGTGGTTTCTACCTAAGGGTGTAACTTTCCCCGTTTTTCTCCTTTTCCAGAACTGATCATAGGTTTTTCCTCTTGGCTTGTAGTTTTCTTCCTTTTTGTCTTCACCCATTTGATAGACTTGTTTTTACTGATTGACCACTTAAGAAATATTGGCCCTAGATTTTGTATCCCTTCTAAGGTCGACTCCTTCCCTCCTTACCTCTGTCATTGAACCTTTTCTTTCCTAAGCCTTCAACCAGCCACCCAAGTATTTATTTACACAGGTCACAGTCATGAGCACAAAGCGCAACACTTAGAGCGGTCTGATATGGAATCAAATCAAGTGAGCAAGAAATATCAACTTTCAATGACGAAGATCCACTAGGCATATCGGATCGATGACCATGGGGTGATTGGGATCATAGAATTTCAAGAAGTACAGTTTCAGACAGAGTTCTGAAATCATGAGGCCCATCGTAGTCGTTGATCCTGGGAAGGACACGTGGCATAAGATTAAAATTTCACCAACTCGCAGAATGGAGTAGTCAAAAGGCAAAGTCATGAGGACTTGTGAAATGTGAAGTCATGAAATGATCTGGGCCATTATTTTCAGAAGGACACATGGCACAGGATCTGCATAATAGAGAAAGTCTTTTCGGGAAGGATGAGGTGAGAAGTGCCAATGGTCTGAGGTCTCAAAATTATGATATGATATGGGCCGTCTGATGCAAAGAGACATGTGTCACCCAATCCGAGCGATCGTGATTTCACGACTCAGAGATTTCAGCATGGAATACAATGTGAAATCGTCAAACGTGAAATCCCAAAACGCCTAGGAATTAGGCCCATGATCACAGCCTAAGGGAATGTAGAAAGCGCGACCAAAATAAAGGTAGGTAGTTGATTGAGCGATAGGGGGATGAAGTTGTTCGAGGTGATGATCATGGATGTCAAATCAAAAGTAGGTCCAACCGTCGATCTAGATGGGTCATTTTGCGGGTTTGAGCATCAGAATATTTCAAATCAAGGGGAGTGGAAATTCCCGAAATGTGAAATCCCAAGATTTCATATGGATATGCACGATGTCACAGCCCACGGTCGCACAGGGAAAGAGAATCGAGCCACGCAAAAATATTAGAGCACTCGTCTTGGTCTCATCAGAAGATCTGCATGGTTTCGAAGCGTTGGGCTTGACTTGGAGGAGTCGTGAACGTCTCCTAGAGCATTCATGGGTGTCAAGATACATCCCAATCCTGATGCAGGTAGTTAATGGAAATGGGGGAGGTGGTTGAAACATCATCTCACCTAATAAATGGAAAGCATGGAAATATGGCCATGTAGGCAGACTATCAGTCGAAAGTTCCCCTGTCAACAGATTTTCCTGCAAAGCCCATACTGGTCTAAGATCGTGTCTGACAGAAGGATGCAGGTGTAGAATAGGAGAAGAGAAACAAACACAAAGCTTATATTGCAGTATCTAGGTCACACCCCTGGTGATGGAAAGTTGATCTGAGTATAAATACCCAGTTTTGATATTTTGTTAGGGTCAATGGTTGAGCTAAGCTCTCGTATTGTAAAGTTTTAATGAAGCCTCTCGTTCTCTGGTTATGTGTTTCCATTTGAGACTTCTTGTTTAATGAAAGTCAACTTTATTATCATCTCTTTTGCTTATGATATTTAAGACTCGGGCATGGGTGATCCAGTCGAGTTGTTGTGATTGTATTGTAATGTATGTTTGATTGCAATATTGTTATGACATTTTCAATTTCCTAATGTTTTGGGTTCAAGAGATCTTGTATTCGAATCTTTTTCTCCTTAGGCTGCTGGAAGACTCGATGTCCATATCAAACCTATACATTTCCTCACCAGTCCCCCCCCCTACTCACCCTTTACTACAACTTACTGACTGAAGTTAAAACAAGACCTCACTTGCCCATGCATTTCCTGGTCTGGATTTCTGAGTTAAAGAAATATTTTCTTGAGTCTGCGCCCATTTGAACCCCTTTAATTTACTCATTGTGACATACAAACTGATGGGTACTAGGCTTACCTCTACCGCAATATAGAGGTGACTTCCAGTGATAACATTTTCTGGCACTGTTGTCAGGGACAAATTGAATATTTTTCCTAGGATTGAACGTCAAAGCTTACTGGTTTTGAAGGTGCATCAAAACTCAGAACATTGAAGATTGCAACTGTGCACCTGGCGACTCCACTGGTATGACTATGTGGTTTTAGCTGTGGCTTCTAGAGGCAGACAGATGAAGTCTACTCCATAACTTCCTTTAGAAACACCTGAAGTTGAACCAGATAAAATTGTTAGAAGATGAAAGACCCCTCAGGGAAGTACTTCGACTGCTGAACTAGGTATTTCTGATGATTTTCACCATCCTCTTTTAGAAAATACAATATCTTCTTTTCATTCTCCTATTATACCATCTGTTGGAGTTTCTGGAAGTTGAAAGTTTCAGAGTGTTCCTGTTTATTTATCCCCTCCTGGTCTTAGATTGGAGGGAGAAATATTTGTCACTCCTATCTCCCCTGAAGTTGTATCCTGGTTTAAAACCAGGATCTCAAGATATTTTCCCACTCCTAGCTTCACAACTTCTCCTCCTATCACAGTTACTTCTTTTACAGCGAAGGAAACCTATGTTCCCTCCATACCTGTAACTTTTTCCTCAAATTATATGCTATTTCCCTTTCCTCCCAGAAGCACACCCCCAGTCTCCCCTGTTCGAACTCCATCCCCTCCTAATTCTCCTCCAACTCACATCCCAATGGAAGGTTCTAATCCCCCTAGGAACAACATGGATTCCATAGTGGCTACAAGGTATGCCCCTCTAATTTTGCCTCAACCAATGAATTCCCTCCCTATTGGAGACTACCTGAAATACATGCCCAAGTTCAGAGGAGAAGAAGACATAACTGATGGAGAACACATTACTTCTTTCTACAGTTATGCGGACAATCTAACTATTGAAAATGGAGATTTGTGGATGAGAGTCTTTGTCCAGATCCTTGATGGCGAGGTTAGGAAATGGTTTAGGGGATTGACCCCTGGATCCATCGCTGGGATTGAGGCTTTGGATGATGTTTTCTTGAGACAATGGGGGGATAAAAAATACTTTACGTATTATATCATAGAGTTCGGGTCACTAAAGAGAAAAGAGGGAGAATTTCTCTCTGACTTCTCAAAAATATTCAAAAAAATATACAATAAGATCCCTGCTGAGATAAAGCCCATAGAAGCCTCCGCCAAAATTACCTATGCCAGTGCTTTTGACCCTGACTTCTGCCTTCTGTTAATAGAGAGAAGAGCTACTTCCTTGGATCATATGCAAGATGCATCCCTGGAAGTAGAGTCTAACGTATTAATAGTTAACTGGCTCAGGGATAAGGCTAATAAGGAAATACCAAGGGGAAGATTTGAATCCTACACCTCTAGTTCCTCTGCTCCCCCCTCAAATGGATGAAGTAACCAAGTTACTAAAATCACTTTCAACTAGAATGGAAAGATTGGAAGTAGAGGGGAAGCAGACATACAAAAATCCTCAAAATGTTGATAACAGGGGCAACTTCAGGAGGTCAAATAACAATACTCCTCAGATCATACAAAGGGAACAAAGGAACAGATATTGAGACGATAAAAAATTCCAGACCCGTCTTCAAAACAACCTTGTTGTGGATGAGGGTGGAGAGGAAGAAGATATCGACCCATAAATACACTGTCTTGAAGACACATATTCTTCTCCTCACTTAACTCAATCAGCATATGAGGAGTATCTCATGGACAACCAATTAAACAAGTTGATAAAGGGGGATAAGGCCAACAAAAACCCAAATAGATACAACCTTAGGTCCAAAAATAAAGGAGGAAAGCCTGATGTTCCTGATCAGCCTACCAGAGAAGAAAATCCCACCAAAGTTGTAGAAGATAGTAACAAAGGTAAGAATATTCAAACCGTCCCACCAGTAGCCAAAGATCCTGTCCCAGAAGTAAGAGAAATTTTAAATCCTCCCTCCTCTTTCAACTTTAAGCATGAAATTCAAAAAATCAGGATCCCTGTGCCCCTTTCAGAGCTAGTCAAGAACGAATATTTCAAGAAATCCCTCTCCAAAATATTGCATCCTAAGCCTTTATCTCATTCCACAGACTCAGTAAACCTTCAATATGAAAATCCAGCAGTTATCTTAGGTCCCATGATGGAAGACAGAGATGATTCATCCCCTCCCTTCTATACATCCCTAAATATACATGATAAGGTGTTTCATAATTATTTGATGGACTCAGGGGCATATCATAATCTCATGCCAAAAACTGTCATGGATGAATTGGGACTAGAAGTCACAAAGGCTTATCATGACTTGTATTCTTTTGATTCTAGGAAATTGCAATGTCTTGGGTTCATCAAAGATCTAGTTGTGACCTTGTTTCAGCTGCCCATGAAAAGTGTGGTCATGGACATTGTCGTAGCTGATGTTCCCCCAAGTTCGACATGTTGTTGTCAAGATATTGGATTAAAAGACTCAGAGGAACATTGCATATGGACCTCACATATTCTACCATTCCTATGTTTAGGGGGGATCATAGGAGATTGTACAAGGAAGCTCAGTTGGCCTACATTATTAGTGATGAAGCAGGCCCCACCAACGCTCCTATCTTTGCACTTGACACCGATTTGGGGTCTAGTTTGTTACATCTCACCAATTCTCTCGAGCCTCCACTTAAACTTAGAAAGAAGTCTGTTACTTTTCATGAAGATTCTCCTCTCACCACTTCTATTTGAAAGATGTTCTTTGATGGAGCCTCTTCTAAGGATATTGCTCGTGCCGGAGTGGTTTTTGTTTCACCGTCTCAAGAGGCCATATCTCTATCCTACAAAATGGAATTTGAAGCTACCAATAATGTGGCAGAGTATGAATCTCTTGTTTTGGTCTTAAGGGATGCAAAGGACATGGGGATCAAGGAAATATCTATGTTTGGGGATACCGAATTGATTGTTAATAATATTAGAAATCTTTATCAAGCTAGACAACCCAAGCTCAGAACTTATAGAAATGAAGTGTGGGACCTGATTGACAGTTTTTTCTTAGCTTTCAACATTTCATTCATTCCGATAGAGGAGAATACTATCACTGATTCTTTGGCTGCCTCAGCAAGTCATTTCAGGATCCCATCACCACTTAAGCTTAGGTATGATGTTGAGGCAAGATATAGGCCCTCTGTACCTGACAATATCAAGTATTGGAAGGTGTTCGAAGATGATCTTGAGATCACAAAATTTATTGATTCTGTTGATGAGTTCTCTGCATTACACATTGATCAGGATCATGATTCTGATGGTGACCCTCACGCTGATGTATTTCTAAATAAAATTGCTAATCACCATATTGTTCAGCTCCATAGCAACCACATTCCCAAAGGACTAGTTCCTTTAGAAAGATTGTTCAATGGGAATGATGTGGCAGTAAATTTTAAAGGCCCAATTGAGGATGTTGATGTAACTGAATGCAATATTGGTACATAGGGGGATCCAAAGTTCGTCAAGTTTTCAAGCAACCTATCAAGGGAGTAGCGAGCCGAGTATACTGGGCTATTAAAATAATTTAGTGATGTGTTTTCCTGGAGCTATTAAGACCTCAAAACATATGACACAACCATCATTGAGTATAAGATCCCATTGAAAGAGGAGGCCAAACCATTTAGTAAGAAATTAAGACAAATAAATCCTATGATGTTGCCTATTATGGAAAGGGAGGTAAAGAAATTGTTGGATGCCAAAATCATTGTCCCTTTGAGATATTCTGAATGGGTTGCCAACTTGGTTCCAGTCAGAAAAAAGAGCAGAGAAATCAGACTCTGTGTTGATTTCAGGAATCTGAACAAAAGCTCAAAGAAGGAAAATTACCCTGTGCCAAAGATGGAACACATGTTGCAGAGGGTGACAGGCGCATCCAGGATCTCCATGATTGATGGATTTTTTGGCTATAGTCAGATCTCCTTCCTTCCTGAAGACAGAGAAAAATCAACCTTCACCACTCCTAGGGGAATTTTCATCTATGCCAACATGCCCATAAGATTGATGAATGCAGGAGAAACATTCCAATGAGCCATGGACATCGCCTTCATTGGAGAAAGAGACAAATTTGTGGTCATCTATATGGATGACATAATAGTCTTCTCCAAATATGATAAAGAACATGGTCAACATCTGAGAAAGGTCTCCTCGAAATGTATAGTATCATATGAGGGGGTCATAATTGATTCAAGCATGGTAGAAGATATTCAAGCATTATCACTTCCTAGATCCAAGAAAGAAGTTCAGTCCTTCCTGGGCAAAATCAATTTTCTGAGAAGGTTTGTTTCAAATTTTGTTGAATTAGTGAAGCAAATCACATCCATGCTCAGGAAGAGGAACAAAGTAAAATGGACCGTCGAATCCAGAGAATCCTTCAACCAAATGAAAAAGGCACTGACTAAAGCACTTGTGCTAGTCAATCCTGATTATTCCAAGGATTTTTTGATTTTTTCCCTTACTTCATTTGATACAGTGGCCGCCATTTTACTACAAAAGAGTGATGCAGGGTTGGAGAAACCTATTTCTTTTTTCAGCAAAGCACTAAGATATGTAGAGGTAAGATATGAAATCATGGAGAAGCAGGCATATGCCTTGGTGAAAGCTCTTAAAGTCTTTAGAGTCTATGTTTTTCATTCAAATATCATTGCATACATTCCTTCAGCTTCTGTGAAGGACATTCTCATTCAGCCTGACATAGATGGGAGAAGGAGAAAATGGATAGCCAGAATCGTTGAATTTGATCTGGAAATAAAACTCACCAATCTAGTTAAAGGCCATGTTTTAGAAAAGATGTTGGTTGGATCTAATTGTAAATATTTGGAGGTTAAATTCATCAACGCGCGCTCAAAAAATCAGTAGGATAAAGTGTATGACAAAGGCCCTCAAGACAACCCTCCATTGGCAGAATGTGCTTGGTATAAAGATATCATGTATTTTCTACAAATTTTGTGACCTCCAGATGGGATGGGGAAGAGAAATGAAAGAGATTTAAATCTCAAAGAGATTAGATATTTCCTTATCGACCATGTTTTGTATTGGAAAGACCCTCTAGGAGTGTTGTTGATATGTTTAGACACACAGGAGGCCCAACATATTATGTTTGATTTTCATGACAGCCTATGTGGGGGACATCATTTCTGGAGAATCACAACCTACCAGATTCTCAGGGATGGGTACTTCTGGCCTACTTTGTTCACTGATGTCTGTGCGAAAATCAGGGCTTGCATCAAATGTCATAAATTATCCAGGAAGCAACAACTCAAGTCTCTGCCATTGAAGCCTGTGGAAACTACATGACCCTTTCAATAGTGGGGCCTAGAATTTATCAAGGAGATTCATCCTCCTTCAAGTGGTCAACACAGGTGGATCTTAACTACAACAAATTATTTCACCAAATGGATTGAAGCTATCCCCACAAGGAGTGCCTCTCACAAGGTGGTCATTGGTTTTATTGAAGATATTATGGCAAGGTTTGGTTTTCCGAACACAATCATCACTGATAATGCTGCATCCTTCAAGGCTAAACCATTGATAAATTTTTGTGAGAAGTTCATAATTGTATTGATTCACTCTACCCCCTACTATCCTCAAGGAAATGGGTTAACAGAGTCCTCTAACAAAACCCTGATAAATATCACCAAAAGAATGCTAGAGGACAACAAGAAAATATGGGATTCAAAACTCAAATTTTCTTTGTGGGATGATAGAATGACAACAAAGAGATCTCTGGGCATCTCTCCTTTCCAACTTGTGTATGGAACTGAAGAAATGTTTCCTTCTCAGCTTGCCCTGCCTGTGGCGAAATTCTTCCAAGACTGCCACAGAGAAACTGACTATATGATCAGAAGAATTCATCAGCTGGTAGAAGTCCAGTAGACTAGAGAGTGGGTGATGGACAGAGCACATCACCGTCAGTAGAAGATCAAGCAGGATTTTGATAGGAAATGAGAAAGGAGGATTTCTAGCTGGGATATTTAGTACTAAAATGGGATGCACTCAAACAGGACAAAGGCAAGCATGGAAAATTTGATGCCTTGTGGGTCAGTCCCTTCAAAATCTCTGAGAGGTTTCCAAATAATACTTACAGGTTGAAGAATTTGGAGGGTGATGAATTTTTTGGTGGCCCTATAAATGGGCATTTCCAGAAAATGGTTTTTGTTTAAAGCCACAATTGGCATCCCACCATTGTAAATACCGTTCCTATTTTATGTTGATTTTGTTTTAGTAGGAGACTCCATAACCCAAAGCAAAGGAATTGGAACTACACGTTCTTGACAGCTCACAGGGAGCATGCCATCCCCTATGGAGCCAATGTTATCACATAAACTTGTCAAAGTCTTGTGATTTGTGGTTTCTACCTAAGTGTGTAATTTTTCTCCTTTTTTTCCTTTTGCAGACCCGATCATAGGTTTTTCCTCTCAGCTTGTAGTTTTCTTTCTTTTTGTCTCCACCCATCTGATAGAACTATTTTTACTGATTGGCCTCTTAAGAAATATTGGCCCTAGCTTTTTAGTCCCTGACCCTTTGCTTTCTTGAGCCTTCAACTAGCCGCCCAAGTATTTATTTACACAGGCCGCGGTCATGAGCACAAAGCGCAAAACTTAGAGAGATCTGATATGGACTCAAATCAAGTGAGGGAGCAAGATCAAATTTCAATGACAGAGATCCACCAGGTAGATTAGATCGATGAGCATCGGGTGATTAGGATCATAGAGTTACATGAAGTATAATGTTAGACAAAGTTCTGAAATTGTGAGGCCCATCCTAGCCGTTGATCTTGGGAAGGACACGTGGCACAATATTATCATTTCGATGACTCACATAATGGAGTAGTCAAAAGGAAGAGTCATGAGGACTCGTGAAACACGAAGTCATAAAATGATCAGTGTCATCCTTTTCAGAAGGACATGAGGTGTAGGATCCGCATTGTGGAGAAAGTCTTTTTGGGAAGGATGAGGTGAGAAGTGTCGATGGTCCAAGGTCCCAAAATGGCGATATGATCTGGGTCATCCGATGGAAAGAGACACGTGTCACCTGATTCAAGCAATCGTGATTTCTCAAATAAGAGATTTCAGCATGGAATACAGTGTGAACTTGCGAAATGAGAAATCCCAAAATGCCTTGGAATTAGGCCCACGATCACAGCCTAGGGGCATATGGAAAGTGAAACCAAAAGAAAGGTAGGCACCTGATTGAGTGACAGGGGGATAAAGTTGTTCAAGGTGATGATCATGGCCTTCAAATACAATGTAGGTTCAACCGTCGATCTAGATGGGTCATTTCGTAGGATTGAGCATCAGAATATTTGAAATCAAGGGGAGTGGAAACTCCCGAAATGCAAAATCCCAAGATTTCATATGGATAAGAATGAGGTCACGAACCATAGTCGCACGTGACAAGAGAATGGATCCAAGCAAAAATATCAGAGCACTTGTCTTGGCCTCATCAGAATATCTGTGTGGTTTCGAAGCGTTGGGCTTGACTTGGAGGAGTTGTGAACGTCTCCTGGAGCATTCATGGGTGTCAAGATACATCCCGATCCTGATGCAGGTAGTTAATGGAAATGGGGGAGGTGGTTGAAACCTCGTCTCACCCCATAAATGGAAATCATGGAAAGACGGTCGTGTAGGCAGACTGTTAGCCGAAAGTTCCCCTGTCAACTGATTATCCTGCAAAGCCCATACTAGTTTGAGATCGCGTCTGATAGAAGGATGCAGGTGTAGACTGGCAGAAGAGATGCACACACAAATATTTGATTGCAGTAGCCAGGTCACACCCTTGGTGATGGCAATTTTTTCTAAGTATAAATACTTAGTTTTGATATTTTGTTAGGGTCGATGGTTGAGCTAAGCTCTCGTATTGTAAAGTTTTAATGAAGCCTCTGGTTCTCTGGCTATGTGTTTCCATTTGAGACTTCTTGTTTAATGACATTCATCTTTCTTATAATATCTTTTGCTTCTAATATTGAAGACTCAGGCATGGGTGATCCATTCCAGTTGTTGTGACTGTATTGTAATGTATGTTTGATTGCAATATTATTATGAAGTTTTTAATTTCCTAAAGTTTTGGGTTCAAGAGGATATTGTATTCGAATCTTTTCCTCCTTAGGATGTTGGAAGACCCGATGTCCATAGAATACCTCTACATTTCCTCACCAGTTCTCCCCCCTACTAACCCTTTTCTACAACTTACCGACTGAAGTTAAAACAAGACCTCACTTGCCCATGCATTGCCTGGTCCGAATTTCTGAGTTAAAGGAGGAAAGTTGACTGGATTTGATGCCTCTACTCTCTTGATTTCTTTCTGCATTGATGTTGATGGGTTCTTACTGTGTGATTTCTTAGTATGATATGTTGATGCTCCTTCTTTCGGTGGTTCCATAGCTCTATGTAGTTTGGATCTATCTGCAACTCACTTGAATCTTCTTTAGGTCTCCGTTCTCTTCGAATGTCCACGTAACAATAATCCTTTCTCATCGCCGCTTGTCTTATTTTATAGGATGTTTCCAGTTGTTATCTCCATCTTCATGCCAAAATTATCAATCCCATCCGGTTGTGTTTGCATTCAATACCTTCCAAATTCTTGCATTAAATTTGTATATTATGATGGATCATGGTCTATATTTTCCAGCCTATCAAAATCCGGTTTCCACTTTTCATTTATGACTTGTTATTCCCTCCGTCTCACCATTATGTTTACTCTTTAATCCTTTTTTGGTCCTCTGCGCAGGTCCTTATCCTAGTTCTTCAACTTTCCTTTTTGTGCGTAGTTCAATTCTCCTTCCTTTCTGTGACATTTTATTATTCATCTCTTTTTCTACTAATTTGATTCTTTGAACAATGTCCAATTTAAAACTTTAATTCTTCTATCTCTTCAAATGTTTATTGTGTCTTTCATTAGGCTCTTTTATTTATTTTTCTTTTCTTTTTATATAATACATTGTTGGGCACAGGGGCAGACCCAGGGTTCAACGCTTCAACAATGCACCAACACAACCATAAATACTGGCCCTTTCGGCAACACCTGCGAAGCATATGAAGTCTCACCCGAGGTAGAGGCAGGGGGGTTGTAGGTCAAGTGTCTACAACCTAGATGGGACATAGATCCATGATCACAATACTTAAGAGAGAACTTAACAATTAACATTCATTAGTATTTGACCCTTATTCACATTGCAGATAAAAACACTAATTACAGAACAACACAATATTCAACAAGATCTAAGAATATCTAACCATTTAGAACATAGCATCAAACAAAGATAACATTCATTCATGTTATTAAGCACTAAGCTACTACATCATATGCATCTAACATACATAAAGTTTCAACACTAAGAATAAATCACATCAACAACACAAAGCAATCACAACACGGGATATACGTGGTTCACCCCCAACATGGGGCTACATCCACCAACTCTTCGTCTTCTTTATTATCTTCTTTCAATCTTTTTACATGCACAGAGCCAAAAAACCCACTCTGCATAGGACAGGATATCTGCATGCACTTCACCAAATCCTCCTTCCTTGAGTTTGGCACAACATAAAGCCTTCTTACAATCACTTTCACTTAACTACAAGTTCTCAACACATAGTATGCATGCAGACTTCACAACTAATCGCAATTAGAAACCTTTACATATCTTGCAAAAATCCAAATTATATCTGATGCCTCTTACAATTCCTAGATACGTATTTATACATTTAAAAATGGGACCTAAGCATGGGTAAACCCATGGGTCGACATCCTATACCTGTTACATAATACCTAAACCCAAAAAGCCCATAAAAAGGGGACGAGATCCCATGATCTCAACTTCGCCTGGGCACTTCGTCTTCCACCCACCTGTCCAAGTCCCAAAAATGGTCAAACATGACCAAGGTTCTCCAAAACTTGGTTGAGGGCCAACATGCCCCCAACACTCACCTGTGACTCATCCCAAATCACTCTGATCTGGGCAACTCTTCTTCGAAGGCCTCGATCTTGGCTCGAGCTGCCTCGACTTGCTACTTCGATAGGGCCTCCTACTCAATGAAATCCTGAATGAATTTATCGATGACAAGTCCTTCCAAGCGTTGTTCCACTGTGGTGACCACTTGTTCCAGCTGTGCACCTTGTCCCTCTATCTCCTCAAAAAGTGTGCAGGCTTCATCCTATACCGGTTGAAGTCTCTAGGTCACTTCCATGACTTTACTCTGGATGACATGGACCTGCTGCTAAACTGCACGTTGTTCTTGTGACCTTTTCATCTTCTCGACTGCTGACAGTAGATTCAAATGTGATTGTACTGTTGCTTCTTGTTTCTTTTCTTCCTGGAGGTATGACTCCAATGTCCTTAGTTCTCGGTCCTCTGCAAGGCGCTCATAGGTCTATGGAATTTTATTGATTTGTTGCATGCATTCTAAGGCCAATGCCTTGATTCTTCTAACTGCACTCCGGGCAACTTATTTTGTCTAATTTCACACTTCTTACGGAGTGCTCGGCACTGATTGCAATTCTAGTTCTTCTACTCTTTCTTGGAGCTACCAAATGGCTTCAATGAGCTTCCCCACTTGGCTCCTAGTTGTTTCCTCTTCCATCTATGCTAGGCTCGACACAGAGTGAAGTGATCTAGTGATTTCTTCTTTATCTCCAATCTACTCTGCGAGAATTTGTTCGTTTTCCTTCTGGATATTTGCTCTATCCTCTACAAACTTCGCCTAGAGGTCATCTTTCTCTTTCTTCACAACCCGATGCTACTCTAGAGATTCCTCCTTTGCTTTCTTTAATGCCTTTGTGGCCTACTCTTTTTCTTCCTGGACCCAACGAAGGTGAGCCTCTGTCACATATTCTATTCTACGTAGTTAGGCAGGCTCATCTCCTACTTCTATGCCCCCTGATGAAAACGATGTCGTAGACATTGCGCGGATTGAATAAAAATCCTACTGTACCCCTTTGAGCTCTGCCTCGATCTGGTCATACATTGTTTCCTGTTTGTCTTTGCTTCGCTACAAAATGTCCTCAGAAGTATCTGATACAACTGTGGTGATGAGGTTATTATCATCCACCATATGTATAGTCTGTAAGTGGGGCTTATTGGCATGTGACTTCTTCCATGCTGAGGGTTTCTTTGGAGAAAAATTTCTTTTATTGGATGTCTCTATCTCCATAATGGGATCTTTAGGCGGTGTTACTTCACCCTATTTCTGCTTGTCTTCTTCCCCTTCATCCTCTTATTTGTCTACTTTGTCATGTCCTCCCCCTTCAGGTAAATTTAGTGTAGTCTCCTTTGATGCATTATGCATTTCCTATAATTATTCCTTCTTCTTATTCTTGCTACTGCCTGGTCCATCATACTCTTCCCAAGTGACTACAGGACTTTCGATGAGGCTGGGGTCGGAGAGTTATGTTTGTTCGATTGGTGCAAGGAATTCTGCAAGCCATTCCTTGGTTATTTCCTCCATATCTTCGTAAGTGAGTTTGTAATAGGACTGGATCTCTTCCTTGTGTTTGTCTCTACACACAATTATGTAAATGAAGTGCCTATCTGCACAAAAATTTGCTATTGGCATGAACCTATGAAGTGTATTCAGATTCATTCGAGCGAAGGATTCAATGGCGCTCTTCAACTGCAAGTAATAGGTGTGGAACACCACATTGGACTTCCATTTCTTCGTCGTGTCACTCGAATACTAGAGGGTAGTGAACCTCGCAGCTAGTGGTTTGCACAGCTCGAATTTAGGGAAGGTTTCTCCCTCTAGAATATCCCAATCGATGAAGGAAATGAGAATAAAAAACTAGCTGAAGTGAAACTCGTAGCCTTGGTATTGCGTTTCACGACAATCTTGCTCCAACTGGTTGATGAGGTAGCTCGCCCAATTCATCTGCATCCCTTCGACTCACTTTCCTGCGAGGTTGACAATGAACCCCATGAACTGCGTTCGTCTATTCTTCCTGATGAGATTGCCTGCTATTAGCTTGCAAGCTAGGTGCACTATGCCATTTTGGATGGAGGCTACCTTGTAGCCCCGCTTCCCTTTCCCCACATTGCCATAGGTGTCCTTTATTCACTACGCTAGGGCACAATCTGCAACCTTCCCTGGGTAAAAATCCTAAGGGTCTGGTCCTTGCATGCTTAATCTAGTGATCTAGTGGATTAGCATCATATCTACAGTGATGCACCTATCCAACCACAGGTAAACACCATGGGAGGACGACAGGAGGAGTTTAACACATGTGTTAACCTCCTGATGTCTTCTGAAGAGTGGTATCTTCATCACATTAAGGACTTTTTATCTTGCGATATCCATGGTCAATGGTGGGTGGATTATCTTCGACTTCTTCCTTGTTATCTTTGTCAAGTACTTATGTGGTGCGAGCCTTCCATAATTCTTGTGGTCTCCCAAGTTGAAATCACTGATCTTTATCATCATAATCTCTCCTAACTGCGGTCCAACTACAAGTATCCCCTTTGAGAGGTATGCAATGATCAGTGTATAGTCGAAGTCCCTTAGGATGCTGTCATGACTAAGCATGCTAGATAGAGGCGGGATATAGTCAGGCAAGACTGACGGGATGAGCTTCACGTTCGCCAAGTTGTTGCGATGCTTTCTCTGTTTCTCTGTCGTAGTTCAGGATGGACTAGATCAACATGTAGTCGATGGGGAGGCTTACAATCATCTCGTTGATGAGGCCTGTGCTCCTGTGAACATGACCTTCTTCGCCATGAGGTCAATCAAAATATCTTCGATGGATTTCTCTACTGCACTAAGGTCACCCAACATACACACTCGAGATCAAATATCTCAGATAGGTGGACAAACACTCAAGGTAAATAGAACGGGCGGCGAGGTCTCAATAAGAACTGCATGAAATAAATTAGTTCTGTATGGGCTTGGATAATAACAATTCACAAAATTGTCCTCGGTGCAACATTTGACAGGATAAATATACAACGTCATAACAGATTCCTCCAACGGGTCAAAAATCCTCAATCAATACGATTCCATCTGTTATGGCATGGTCCCAACGGTCCAATGGTGATATTTCTGGAAATAACTACATTTCTAGCCATTCTAGAGCATCACTCTATCGATCAGGACACCTCCAAGGGTCATATTGCTTCACCGTGTCAAAGTGCCAGTCTATGCTTTTCTTCTATTCCAGTGAAGTTCAAGTTCTGCAAGCCTTCCTTCTGTGAAGTCCTCTCTGGAACCTCCTGCGATTTTTCTAGCTTTCCTTTCTTCTTACTGAGCTTTCTTGATTTCTTTCCGGTGATCTACGTCTCTAGATTCCTCTTTCCATTCTTGTTCTTATCTTTTCTTAGCATAGTAACTTCGCAGTACCGAGGGTCTTTCACAGGGTTCGAGGGTAATACTTCTTCTCTTATTGTTTCTAGAGTAGGCGCTCTTCTCTTCTACATGGATAAGTTCTTTAAACCTTCTTACCTTATTTCAACTTCGACAACCAGGTCTCTGGTCCTCAGTTTCTTCGAGTTGTCCTCCTATTCTTCTATTAAGCGCGCTATTCGCCTAGCCATGAAATCCCTTAATTCTTGCTTTTTTTGTTCTATATCTTCCTCTTCTTCTTTCCTTCGGATCTAATCTCTCTCAATCCAAGTGCTTCCTAACAGAAGTCAAAAAGGAGTGCTATTCTCAACAAACTTAATGACCTTGAATTCTTCTTATCGCAATGTTCCATGAGGAATCATAGGTACATGAGTAAGTATTCCACATAGGGTTATCATATTTCCTTTAAACAATCCTATTCCTCCCAATGAAGGAATCATAATAGGATTTCCCAAAATTTCCCAAGTGCTTTCTGGCATAATGTTCACCCATGTTTCTACATCCAATACACAGTCTATGTCGAAGTCTCCTATTCTTGTTTCTATGCACTTCTTCTCTTTTAAGATATCTGGTAAATTGATGTCTCTGAGATCATTCAATGTTTCTTTCATATGCAATAATATAGCCTCTGATTCTTTCTTGTTCTCTAGTATATTCTTAGTCTCTTGACCTTCCTCATGGTTTTCATGTTTCATGTTCATCTTCTGAATTTTAGCAATCATTCTAGGGCAATCTAAAACTTCATGTCCAATAGATTTACAACAAAGGAAAATAGGACCTCTACCAGGGCATTCTTTAGCAAGATGTCCCAGTCTTTTGCAACTATAACAAAGAGTCAATCCTCTCTTTATCTTAAACGATCCCCAAACTTTCCTATACTGTACTCTGGGATCATAGTGATGAACCTGCAAAAAATTATTTCTAGGATCCTGCATCCACTTGTTAGTCCAAAAATTCTTTCTATTCATAGGAATAACATATCTTTCACTATTTCTATCAGATCTATTGATATCACATCTTCTTTCTTCAAGCTATGCCCTAGTTTTCAGACTAGGACAAAATCTATCAAACATACCTAGATTCATACTTTCAAAGAAAAAAATTCCACTTATCTTACCTTTATCAGAGAACAAATCTTTAAGATCTTACCTCTTTCTTCAGATCGAACTTCTCTTCGTAGCACAGAGATTCACAAGTCAAGTAGAGTACTGCGCACTACAACAATATATCTATGCACATATCTTTATCTTTTCCTCAGTTCCAAGAAATCATAGTTTCAGGTCCCGACAACAGAACCATTTGTTGGCATAGGGGAAAACCCAGGGTTCAATGCTTCAACAACGCACCAAAAAAACCCTAACTATCGACCCCTTCGGCAACACCTGCGAAGCAAATAAAGTCTCACTTGAGGTAGAGGTANTGAGAAGAAAAAAATGAATACAAATTATTAACAGGTTCTTAACAAAAAACAATAGAGATACAGTAAAACTTGTTTTCTATTCAATAACGAAATAAGCTGCAACTGTAAAATGCAGCGGAAACAAGCTTGCTGGAATGGTGGCGAATTATCTCTGAGAAGAGATGTGACGACAACGGGAATTCACAAGACGAAAGTTACAATGAGGCTCTGAAGGAAATTTTACAATAAGAAAGAATGCCAAAAACCCTATACATCCAAAAACCTAACCCTAGGAGATTAAGCACCAAAAGTCATGTGGGCCCCGTTTGGGTAAGTTAGTACATCAACTTTTCGGGGTCATAACTTTTGCATATGATCTTCGTTTTAGGAGTGTGATATCCCGTTGGAAAGGTCTCATCAAGGAGATTCATTTTTTTCACTCAATCATTCCTTCAATTATCATTGAGGAGCTTTATCCTGAAAAACCTTCATTTAAGCCCTCAAAATGGCCCCAAAAGTTAAAACTGCTAAAAATAGTAAATTGCCAAAATTGTCAGAAAACTGTTTTGAGCCAGTTGGAAAAGGTGGGTGGCCACCAATATCCATATGGATAAATCCTCCCTCCTTAGGAAGAAATGGTCTCCCTTGCGTTGAGGTCCCCCATCAGATGAGGAAATTTCTGTTGAATTTGGCCTCGGGTGAGCCACTTGCCTTGGTGCAGGAGTTGCCCTGCTTTGACGAATCGATCATTGGATGCTTGTTGTAGGCAGTCGGGATTGAGCTCTATTGGTTTCAAATATTCTACTACTTCTGAGTTGTCCAATAATGGTGGGAAATAAGGGCGAATAAGATCCACGTTGAACACTGGGTGCAGACCAAGGAAAGGAGGAATGTTGAACTCAAAAGCACCACGACCTTGGTGATAGTGTACCACCCATAATGGAGTGGGTGAAGATTTCGATGGGGTCCTATAAGGAATTCTTTCTACAAGTGCAACGAAACTTTTTCACCCACCTGAAACTTATGTAGCACCCAATGTTGATCATGGCACTGTTTTTACTTGTCATTGGACTTCTGTAGGATATCCTGAACCTATTGGTAGACATGCTGGATCCACTCAATGAATTGGGTGGCTTTGTCAGCTTCAGTTAGAGCAGGAGATGAGTCGATCGAGGTGACCATAAGGGGAAGTGCAACATCTATGGGTCCCAATGGTTGGAATCCAAACCCCACTTGAAAGGGGTTGTGGTCGGTTGAGCTATGTAGGGCTCAGTTGTAGCTATGTTGGACATAGGGAAGGCTCTCATCCCATGTGCGAGTGTGCTTTGAATTATACATGCGAAGGAAATTCACAATCATTAAATTTACAACCTCAGTTTGGCCATCTTTCTGGGGGTGGAAGGCCGTGGATTTGGTGAGCTTGGTGTCCAGTAGTGACCAGAGGCTCGACCATAATTTGTTGAGAAACCGACTATCCCGATCTGAGACAATGGGTTGTGGGATTCTAAAATGTACCCAAACTCATTCAAATAAGATCTTGATAGTGGCCTCTACTGTGATTCTCTTCTTACAGGCAACCAGAATCACCATCTTATAAAAGTGATCAACAACCACAAAAACATAGTCATTTCCCCACTTGGTGGATGAGAGGCCCGACATGTAGTCCATTGAGATGGATTCCCATGGCTTGTCAGTAGTAGGAAGAGGGGTGTACATGCCCTATTTCTTAGTGGTCAGTTTGGCAATAGTGTAGGCAGTGCAGGACCTAATATACTTGCTAACCTCCTGTCGAAGTTTCGACCAGTAGAAATTTTTCTGTAGCATCACCACTGTATTTTCAACGACGAAGTGTCTCGCTACCCAACTGTAGTGGGCTTCCCAGATTAGCTTCACTCGCTCACTTGATGGAACATAGATATGGCCCAGATGACATAACAATCCATCCTGAAGATGGAAATTATCGACAACTACGTTTGCACCCAACATTTGGTAGGTGGTGGTGAAATCAGGGTCTGTCTCATAGAGTTGGGGCCATCTGGATGTCTCATGGATGCAAGAGTCTAGCACCATGGTGACTGTCACGACTGACGGTCTGTTGAGGCAATCAACGATGCAATTGGTGCTTCCTGTTTTATACTTGATGTTGAGGTGGAATTGCTGCAAGTATGTGGACCACTTTTGATGGAGGTCATTCTACAATTTTCCCTGTGTCTACATGAACTGCAGTGGCTTATGATCAGTGTGGATGATTGTCTCCTTCCCAAGAATGTAATGTCTCCACTGGATGCATGCTTGCATAATGGAGTATATTTCTTTGTCATAAGTAGGGTACTTACAGACAGTATCTGACAGTGTCTCACTATGATAGGCCACAGGGTGGCCGTGCTGAGTGAGAACAATGCCCACAACATAGTCTGAAGCATTTGTCTTGATCTCAAAAGGATGTTGCAGGTCTGGTAGTGAAAGTACTGGGGCTGAGCACAAGCGCTGCTTCAAATCATCGAACGCTTGTTGTTGGGACTAATCCCACGCAAATTTCACCTTACCACCACCCCTTTTTATTTGTCTGAGGGCCCATGCAATATGGGAGAAACCCAACATGAACCTGTGGTAGAAATTGACAAGGCCCAAGAAGCTCTGAAGCTCAGTGAGTGTTGTTGGGACTGGGCAGTCACAGATGACTTTGATCTTGGCTGGATCCACATGTACGCCATGCTGATCAATGATGTAGCCCATGTAATGGACCTTGCCCATGCTGAAGGAGAATTTTTCCAATTTGGTGTATAGCTTGTGCTGTTGCAGGGTGTGCAGAACCTGCTGAATATGTTGCAAGTGTTCAACCCGAGTCTTTTTGTAAATTAGAATGTAATCCAGATACACCACTACAAAGTATTGGTGAATGGTCACAGGATATCTTCCATCATCCTCATGAAAGTGGCTAGAGAATTTGTCAAACCAAAGGGCATGACCAACCATTAAAAAAGGCCTTCCTTTGACTTGAAGGTGGTCTTCCATACATTTGTCTGTTCTATCGGGACCTGGTGGTAGCCAGACTTCAGATCAATCTTACTAAAGTAATTTCCCCCCATGAGTTGATCAAGGAGGTCATTGATTTAGGGAATTGTGTACCGGTTTCTGACTATGATTTTATTCAGAGCCCGATAATCAATACAGAGTTTCCAGGTTACATCTTTCTTCTATACCAGCACGATTGGGCTCCCGCAAGGTGATAAGATGGGGAGGATGTTCCCCTTGTGGAGAAGTTCTTGGATCTATCACTTGATCTCCTTATTCTCTAACGAAGAGTGATGATAGACTGGCCCATTGGGTAGCAATGCACCGAGGGTCATATCAATGGGGTGCTTGACCTGGCAGTGTAGAGGTACCCCTGTAGGTGAGGAGAATATATCCAAGTATTGTTCCATGACCTTATCTACTTTCTTCTATTGTGTGGAGAGGTCAGCCACAGAGACCCTGGATGTGACTGTGATCTTTCACTTATAGTTAGAGCGAATCATGAAGAAGACAAACTTCCCCGTGTAAGAGATGACCTTCCTGCATTTCTTAGCAGAGATCAAGGAAATAGCACTAGGTGGGACTGCCTCGTGTATCCTGTACAATTTCCTGTTCAAAGTAATAATAACACTACGAGGCCTAGACTCATATACAACATGACATTTCCATAAATAAGGTTGGCCCAAAAGAACATCACAAACTTCAAGAGGAGCAACATCACACAATACCTCGTCTTTGAAGGGATTGATGCTATACGATAGTCGACACTGTTGGCTGACGTGAAGATCACTTCCTTGGCGGAGCCATCCAATGGTGTATGGTTGTGGGTATGGAATTGTTGGCAGGGGCAGTCGATTAATGACCTCTGCTAAGATGAGGCTCTCCTGACTACCTCTATCAGAGATGAATTGCAGTGGGGTGCATTTTACCCACATCTGTGAATGGAAGAGGCACTCTCCTTCTTCTTGCTTGTCTGGTTCACCAGGCTGGAGCTTGGTGGTAGTAATGGTGGCACTGGGTTATGCATCAATGATCCATCTTCCCCTTTCTGGTTCTGTCTTAGAGTCATAATCTACATCTGATTCAGAGGCTTTCACTTCGGCCACCAACGACTTCTTTGAGAAACAATCAACAATGTTATGCCAAGGGCTCTTATGGAAGTCGAACCACTTCCTGGTATATTTCTTTGTATTTCTAGTGTCCTTCTTTTCTTGTGTCTTGGAATAGTTGTCCTGATACTATCCATATTTTCTCTGTCCTTTGTTTGATGGGTTGGGTCCGCCATTTCCTGGCTTTTGTTGTGAGGGGTTCCCTGGCCCAAATTGCCATGTCTTTTGTTTGAGCTTCTGCTTGATTTTGACGGCATATCGGTAGGCCGCGCCCAAGGATGAGATGTCCAGAAATTCCATTTTGGTCTGAATGTATCTATGTAGAGCACCGTGATACTTGAGAACCATATGTCTCTTTGAATCTTTGATACCCAACTTGGTGCACAAGGTATGGAAGATATTTGTGAAATCTGGCACTGCTTGGTCTCTTTCTTGCTGCAATGTGGTCTATTTCGTATACAGGTCATCAGAACTTCCGATAGGGTAGTATTGTTCCTTAGTAGCATCCCTGAAGGATTCCCAATTGTCCATGACTGAAAATAATGAGATTTCCTTTGTTTTCTTTTGCTCACAGAAAGTTTCCCACCAATCTTTGACATGGGGAACAACTTTGAGGAGCGCAAAAGTAATCTTTTCTTTATTCGAAAAGTTATGGATAGAAAAATACCCTTCTAGTAGATTCAACCAATTATCTACAGGATCTGCATCTATCTGACCTTCAAATATAGGAATATCAAAGTTTTTTTGTGCCTTGAAGGGGGCAACGCCTCTGTTCGAAGAATATGTGTCGCCTGTTGGTAGTCGCCAAAGGATTTGCACGAAACTATCCACCATCTCGTTCCTCTATTGCGTGAGGGCTTCCTCAATCAATAGTTTGAAAGGATCTCCTATCCTATCATATTTATTTTCTCCTACCATGGGAGGTCGCTTGGGCATGCGAGAGATTCTTTCCTCAAGTGAAATAAGCTCAAGACCCAACTCTTTGTACTCCGACCTCGTTGGGGACATGCATTAAGACGACAAGGAGAAGACCGCTCTGATACCACTGATCTGGATTTTATGAGTAGAATGAAATGAATACAGATTATTAATAGGTTCTTAACACAAAATAATAGAGATATAGTAAAATTGGTTTTCTATTCAATAATCAAATAAGCTGAAACTGTAAAATGCAGCGGAAACAAGCTTGTTGGAATGGTGGTGGCTTATCTCTAAGAAGAGATGTGACGACAACGCGCATTCGCAAGAAGAAAGTTACAATGAGGCTTTGGAGGCCCTTTTACAATAATAAATAATGCCAAAAACCCTAGAGATCCAAAAGCCTAACCCTAGGAGATGAAGCGCCAAAAGTCATGTGGGCCCCATTTGGGTAAGTTAGTACATCAACTTCCTGGGGTTGGAACTTTTGCATACGATCTTCGTTTTAGGCGTGTGATAGCCCGTTGGAAAGGTATCATCGAGGAGATTAATTTTGGGGGATAAATTATTCCTTTGACTATTATTGAGAAGATATATCCAGAAAAACCTTCATTTAGGCCCTCAAAATGGCCCTAGAAGTTAAAACTGCTAAAAATAGTAAATTGCCAAAATTGTCAGAAAATTGTTTTGAGCCAGTTGGAAAAGGTGGGTGGCCACCAATATCCATCTGGACCAATGCCTCAATTGTCTACAACCTATATGGGACACATATATGTGATCACAATACTTAACAGAGAACTTAGCAATTATTGTTCATTAGTCTTTGATTGTTATTCACATCACAGATAAAAACCCTAATTATAGAACAACACAGTATTCAAGAAGATCTAAGCATATATAACCATTTATCACATATCATCAAACAGATCTAGCATTCATTCATGTTATCAAGCACTAAGCTACTACATCATATTCATATAACATACATAAAAATTCAGCACTAAGCATAAAACACATCAATAACACAAAGAAATAACACATGATATACGTGGTTCACCCCCATAATGGGGCTACGTCCAGAAACTCTTTGTCTTATTTATTATCTTCTTTCAATATTCTTACATGCACAGAGACAAGAGATCTGGGTGCACTTTTCCATATCCTCCTTCCCTGAGTTTGGCACAACACAAATCCCTCTTACAATCACTTGCACTTAACTGCAAGTTCTCAACACATAGTATGCACATAGATTTCACAACTAATCTCACTTAGAAACCTTTACGTATCTTGCATAAATACAACTTAGATATGATGCCTCTTACAATGCCTAGCTATTTATTTATACATTTACAAATGGGGCCTAAGCATGGATAAACCCATGGGTCGACATCCCATACCCGTTACATAAGCCCTAAACCCAAAAAGCCCACAAAAAGGGGGCAAGATATCGTGATATTTGCTTCAACTGGGTGCTCCATCTTCGACCCACCTGTCGAAGTCCCAAAATGGTTGAACATGACCGAGGTTCTCCAAAACTTGGTCAAGGGCCAACATACATATACTATAATACAAATACTATGGTAGACATACTACACAATCATGTTAGTGCACCGAAGCACGATTGTCCCTATATAGTTTCTTCCGACTATCAATGACCATTCCTTCTATGATTTCCCCATTCAACTTTTCCAACTAAAAAACACCTATCTCTATCATAGATATGATGACATACATACCCAACCAGTGCATTTGGAGCTTTCCAGAGTGCTGCAAAAATTTGATTTCGTAGAGAAAAACTAAGTCTCCTATATGGAACTTCTTCTTTTTAATATTTCTTTCATGCCATGACTTTTCATGTGCTTTCTAAGATTGCTGATGAAATACTACAACAAAGAGGTCTTCCTATAGTTCCACTAACTTTGAAAATCTTTTCTCTGCCACCAGAATCTATGAGCTCTATCAATGAGGTAATGAACAAACTTGGAAAAATGAACTCCATGGGTATAACTATTTCTTGGCCATATAATAATCAGAATAGTGTATGTCCTGTCAAAATTTTACATGTAGTCCAATATGGCCATAATACTATAGGAATCCTTAGGTCCCAATCATCTCGATTCACATTACATATCTTCATAATTGCATGCTCTAGGATCTTGTTAAATGCCTCCACTATTCCCTTCGCCTGAGGATGACAAGGTCTTCTCTTCTGGTGATAAATATGAAATTATTTTGTCAAAGCAACAATTGTTTTATTCAAGAAATATGTTCCCTAATCACTCATAAATATTCTCGAACATACAAACCTTGTGACAACATTTTCAAATAAAAACCGTGCAACAGTATCGAGTTGCAATATCCGACAGGTTCTACTTTATCCCATCGGGTCAAGAAATCCATCGCAACGATTATATATATTTCTCTTGACCTTTTTGTTAGTGGGTTGATCGAACCACATAAATCAACTTACCATTTATCAAAATCTTATAACATAACTTGCAATATTCAAGGCATCTCGTCTCTTCTATATGGCTTCCCAACTCATTGACAGACATCACAAGTATGAAAAAACTCCTTAGCATCGTTATGAAAGGTCAGACACCAGATTCCTGCATGAAAAATATTTTGAGCCATCGCTTTCCCTGCATAGTGGCATCTCGTAACTCCTTCATGTGCCTCCAATAGTATCATAGGCCTCCTTTTCTCCAATACACATCGTCAAAGAATACCATCTGTGCCTAATTTATACAAATTCCTTTCTATCAGTTGATAATCAGATGCATTTACTACTAACTAATTCTTCTACGCAATTTTAAAGTCTAGTGGGGATACTCTTGTACTTAGGAGATGGACAATATCTACAAAGTTATCATCAACCACTTGTACTGTAAACAAGTGTGAAAAAAATTATTTCATTTTCTTATGTTAGTATGAAAAAATTTCTCGGGTCTTCATCCTCTTGGTCTTCTCCAACAACATTATAGAATTCCAAAACCTCTCAAACAATCATAGAATATTTGCGCACACTACATAAGAGTGTTGGTATCATCAAATATTCTGGTGTAAAAATCTTGTTTTTGATAATCTGCAGTGTTGTGTCTACCGAAGGGGCATCATCTTCAAACTTGAAAGTTACCTTGAAGTTATCAATCAAATATTCCCAGGATGTTGTTCCTCTGCATATTTCCAGTTCTAAATACCATTTCTTCAGGATCATATCCAAAGTGTGTACAAACAAGTGCGTCCATTCTTGATTAGGTACCGAGGTCTATGTCACAGTGAACTGTGTAAGATGATCTATAGGAAAACTCAACCCAATATACTTTTGCGCAATATATTCACTATATAGTATATGTTCTGAACCTAACCTGTAATATCCTTTTGCACTGTTGCCAAGTATCTATTCTATCCTTATGTGAAACCCACCATGTTGTCGGAGTTTCTTTCAGCGCGATGTCTAAAGCTATCAATATTTGATGATATGGTATCTGCAATTCAAATTATTCTACAAAATATATACATCTCTTAGTCCATCATACTTCGGGGGATTACATACCTCATCTCTAATCCAGTGCAATGTGTGGGTAATACAAGAACATCTCCTTGTAGATACTTCATGTAACCTCTGCTGCCAATGTTCCAGGGCTTCTTCTGAATCTAACGTGCAAGAACTGATACTCCACCAACTAAGTACACCCTCAACATTAGGATTAATATAGTTATCCATCCACGTGGTCACATTGTAAAGGTGTTGACCCCTATATGTTTATTTTCTCTCACATTTCCACACTTACAATTTTTTTTTTGTTGTGGTCCCATATGTTTTTCTACAATATTTCTGTGTTATGTAAAACATACCTTTCTTTTCCATGGTATACATGTTGCACCATACTTAGTCATTTTTTCATATCTTTATGGGTTTGCGCGTTGGTGGACTCACGAGTGAATCATTTCATATTTAACAATTCCTTTGCCACTAAATTGCACTTAAGACTTCCATAATCCCCATGAATTCCAACACTTATTTTATTTTATTCTTATTGTATCACATACTGGTGGATTGGTGGAATCGTGGACTCATTTTCTTTTCTAACCCATCCATGTGAGTCCGACAAACAAATACCAACAATTAGCCATTTTATGTCTTATGGCAAGTTTGTGGGTTGGCGGGTTTGTGGGTTGGCAGGTTGGAGGGTTTGTAGGTTCACGAACTTGCGGACTCATATAAACATTTCTTCCATACCCAAATCCCCTCCATGATGTGTCCCTACTCTTTCACATTTATTGATATATATTTAATAATAATTCTACACACTCAAGTGATAATTGAATTTCAAAAACTCTGTTATTAATGGAATGTTTCTTGAGGAAATCACATTTATTTCATATTAATTCTTGCATTAAAAAGATAACTTAAGTAGTATTATCAATCAATATCTTATCAATATTCTAAACAGTGTTACAAAGAAGTTTGTTAACCGAGTTAAGATGGCAGAGAGAAAGCAATATTTCTATAGAGATACTTTGAATTTGTTTGCCCGAGAATATCACAACTATCATTGATCGAGGTCCTATTGGTATTATGAAACTTTTCCAAATAGAGACAACAACAAAATCTTGACGTCAAGAATAAATCTTGCTAGGTGTGTGCCTGAATTGTTTGACTGCAAAGAGATAGTCCTTTGGTGTGTAGACACGTTTGTTCAAAATCATAAGACAATTCCATTACAGAATGGTTCCCCTATCTCTTTGGAACCATTAATTTTCAAAAAGTTGTTGAAATTACCAGAGCCAACCCTCATGTATAAAGGAGACGAAGCTATAACTTTTCTCAAGGGAAGAAATAATGTAACAAAAATTTTACAAGAATATTTGCAAGACCCTACAACAATTCCACAAGATTTATCTAGAATTCAGGTTAGTTCCTTGAAAGACCCATATTGAGAAATTGCTTGTATTTTTACTAGAATCATTGGTCAAGATTCTACGATGACCATTATTTGTTTGGCCCTGTATATTTTACATTTCACAGTTCATGAAAATTCTATCTTTGATTGGGAAAAAATCATATCTAATGAACTCTTTGCACAACTAGTAAATTTCAAGAGTGAGAAGGTCAAGGATCATGGATCTCATGACGTGACATGGAAACCCGAAACCCTTTTTTAATTTTGGGCACAAAACCCAATGTACACATGTTGTAATGGTGGAACCTACGTATACACATGTTGTATATCTTTTAGGGCAGGTATATGTGGAAAAATATTATTTTTAGCTCTGGGAATGGAAAAAAGGGACTTCAAGTCTGCATAGGGAAATGGAAAAGGAATTCTGAGAAAGTTGCATGGGGTGAGGAAAATTTTTCTATAACAGATGCCCCCTAATATGTGAGGTCAGAGGAGTACCTGTGATGGCTGAAATACATTATAATTCCCAGAAATGGAGTAATGGAGACCCAACTGGACTAACTAATTTCTCATAAGAATATTACAATCTCTAATTGCTTTGTGAAGATGGCTTCCAATTTGAATTACATTGTAGATCCATGTGGAAATATACCAAACAACTGTTCATGGCCATGAATAGGAAATACAAAGTATATACATGCCATAGGCTGTCATAGTTATGAACAAGGCCTAGTGAAAACCTGTCTCAAAATCAATTTGAAGATATTTGTATACAATGGAGTACAATTTGATCTCCCATGATCACTGAAGTCATATAGGTACTAGTCCAATGAATGATAGCAACAACTCAGGAAAAATGCGAGTAAAAAATGATGTCTTCAAGTATTCTACACAATTCGCCAAAGTTTCAAGTCTACATCATGTGAATAAAGGAGTTGAGGTTGAACACAATGAGACTTCGTTTGATTACCAGTCATTAAGGTATACCATTAAAAAATGCGAGACAACCTACCGATAATGAAATTAGGTATCAAGGAACTGAGTACATTCTTACAAGTGTGAATAAAGGTGTTAAGGTCGACCACTTGAATAATCCTTCGATCAGGAGACATTGATGTATTCCCAACTGTAGATGGCGAGAGAATTTGCCACTAATGACTGCAAGTCTCTAGGTACTCATAGGAATCTAGGCCTCGTTTCTAGAATAGATGAGATGAATTCGATGGAAGGAGACCCGATGAAAGGAGAGAATTAAGGAATCTCTCATCAATCAACATGAGGTACACAACAATAACTTAATGATTTGGAGGAACTCAAATGAATATGATGTTCACGAACCAACAACCTTGTGCGTCTCTCGCATGCACCAGATGCAAGTAGAGAGACCCTTTGAATAGCAGCCAATAAGGAAAACTTTTGAAAAAGGAGAGGAAACCACCAATAAGGCTAATGGAATCCAAGACACTGCATGAATCCCAATGTGTGAATAGATTTCTTTTCGTCGAACATAAGGGAAACCCCCTAGTCAACGACTAATGAGGATATGTCGACTGTTAGGTTCAAGGTTACCTACCCATGATTAAAGTAGGACTAGGGTGCACGGTAGGACTACAAATTCATGTAACTTTGAGACGCACTGAGGGTATGGCTAACATGCAAAGTCAATAGTTCTGATAAATGGTCGGCACATGCTTATAAACATTATTTGAATAAGAGCATGAGACACATGGAGGACTCCATCAACATAGACTTGATAATGAAACTTTGTGATGCAAGAGGCACTAATCAAAATATGCATAGGGACTGGAAGAGTAACCAGTCGGAGGTGTAAACTCTAAGTAATGAGCTCATATTCCTAAGGTCATGCTAAACCCAAACGTTGGATGACAAATGGACTCAAAAGTTTGTGCTATGTTCAAAGGAGACACGACTACTACCACCATGAGATAATATTCTTTTCGTGCCCGTCTTTTTTTGTTTTTTCATATACAAGTGAATGTTATGATACAAGAGAGGAAACAAGTGTCGTGATTAAGAAATTGTCTCCAACAGTGGAACATCCCTATGCTATATGCAAGGAGGTGCATGGAGGATATGGACACTTAGGGGAATGTTTCCACTTGGGGTATAGGGTGTCAAGATGCAAAGGATATAAACAAGGCTCTACTTGGATGATGATGCAAATTGTTGAGGTAGTAGGATTATAGAGAGAAAGTAGGAACCCTCAATAGGCTTAATACTGTAAGCATGATAATGTAGTGCAATTAAAACTTAATTCCAAAGAATGTACATTTTTGAAAATTTAGTCCCCTAGGCCCGAAAAAGTATAAAACAATACTGAGGAGAACTCTTCTAGCCACTAGTGACTAGAGTATTCCTTTTTCGAAATTAGTCTACTTGGTATGAAAAAGGGTTAAACTTACATCAAATAGACATCCTTTCAAATCCAATTAATGAGTGTGAAAGAGACAAGTTCACTTGGCAATCTTTTCTCTTTTTTAATAGAGTCAGAAAAGAGCTTAACCAAGACTCGGTGGAAGTCCCATAGGTATAGGTCAAAATTCTTATGAGTGAGAATATGAGGTTCAAATTCAAAGTCATATTGAAACTATAAGGAATTCTCGGTCTTATGGGAAAAATCTTTGCATGGGCACCGAATGGCACTAAGGTTCTAACTAGGGAACCCATGTTTGGTAAGCCTCTACCATTCACTAACGACACTTCTTGTAGCAAAAAGAAGGTTTTGTGTTGCTAATAAATGGGTTTGTACCTTAGGCATATGAATCACAGTTATAGGATAATGCAAGTGTGCAAAATGGAGTGACGATCTATCCTATATGTTGGTCAGAGAAAATACCTGCAAAAGTCATGAATGGGTGACATGACACTAGAAACTGCAAGAATCCCTGGACAAAACCACCAAAACCAACTCCATCCACTGTACTATTAGTCCACTAGGACAAATTATTAGCAAAAAACTATGTAAAGTGGGTAATTTTTTCTATAAATAGTAAAAATAACCAAATTTACCATACCATTTCACATTTTACCCAAATAGTGCATTTTGGACCAATTTGACCACGAAATTCAAGTGTCGATTGCAGGAGCTATGAGCGATGAAATTGACAAACGTTTGGACCAAGTAAGTACTCTTGTTCTCCTCTTCATTTCTAGTGGATTAGAATTTTAAATTAGTTCTCATTTTTTTATTTATTTAAGGTACAATTTAGGAATTAGGGTGTACACAGGTTGTAGATCATCAGGTCGCATATATGGAGGCATTTACGCAGGCAAGGAAAATCCATTCCATGTATATGCAACCCTACATGTGACTATTACCACATCAGCCTGCGTACAAGTCCGCAAATTGGTTTTTTAAAGAGAGCATGAGGAAGTTCATGCTGCAATGGAAAGAGATCCAGGGGCCCAATTAGCATTAAAAAGATGTGGGATTTACAAGTTTTGGGATCTCAAAGGGATGAGGGCCCAAGTGAGGCTGCTCCAATTGATGGTGAACCTTTGGGATCTGGATACAAAACCATTTAGAATTGAAGTCGAGGATATCTACCTCCTTTCAGGATTATCACATTAGGGTGAGGTGGTGAACCTCAAATCGAGGGGATTTGGGAGTGGAATGAACATAGAGGATTACATCACCACTCACTGTGTTGCAGGAACAAAAAAAATAAGGAGATAAATCCCCATTAGGGAAATCAACAACTTGAGTTTAAAGATCATCATTCTCATGATTACATGAATCATGGGGCTGACCTCGTTGCACGGGGCATCAAGGCCACTAATGTTCTACTCCATGGAGTGCTTATGACCCATAGCTAATATGAAGATCCAACTGACAGACTGGAAACAGGGTAAGAAGAGAAACTTTGGTTTCACATCTATATTGTGTACTTTTTTCTTTGAGCAGGTTCCAATATTGAGCCCTAGAGTTGAGATCGCTCCACATAGACCACATGATCCAACCATGTCACGGTGGACCGAGGTGATGAGATGGTTGGGAGGTGGTAGGGTACCAACCCCCTACAACAATGAGTTATTTTTCTGATGGCGTTGGCAAGTGATAGCCCTGGATGACTAACCTTATATAGGGATCGACTACAGAGGATATCCAGACATGCCATTACCACCAAGTTCTGCCTACAGTGATAGAGGTATGAAACAATTTTCAAATACATTTCATTTTTTTTTGAGTTTTTTAAAGAGAATAAAAAAAACGCAAATGTTTTTGGATGGTGTTAAGTATTTTAACAAAAATTCTTTGTGGTACAGATGTGGGTCCATGAAAACAAGATGGATTTCCATGACACCGATGGAGGCACCGAGGGGATGATCCAGTGGGAGTAGACTTGGAGAGAGTGCTTCAAACTATGCAGGGAAACCTGTCTCATTTGACGCACATGATTCCCATGGTTCAGGTAGAGGATCTTCTAGAGGAAATGCAATGACAGGTGGTGGGTGTGCCCCATGCATAGGTGCGACTCTTCCAACATCTCACAAATGTTGTAGTATGATTTTATGACACACATCCAACGCCATAGGTGTAGATGTCATGGTCATTATATCAACCAGATGTATATGTATTTTGAGGGTGTGAGCCGCAGTTTTGTATTATAACACCATATGTTCTAGAGAAATGAAATTTAAAAAACATTGGTCTTTGACTTTACTTATATTACAATGTGTACATTGGTGAATGTGTTTTCTTTACTTTAGTTATGTGACAAATTCCAATATAACACATAATTAACATATGCATCAGATACATAATTAGAACTTCTAGCTATGTGATTATAAGTAATAAAATCAAAATGTCATTCCAAAAGTCGTACCTGTAGGAATCATCAAAGTAGAGTAGGGTCTCGCACACAGTAACTTCCGTTCAATTGACATACTACTAATTGGGAGTTTAGGCGAACCTTTAAAGATCGAACACCATGTGAAATGGAATCATGTAAAATATCTATAATGATGCTATATTCAACCACATTATTCATTGATGGCCCTAGACAAACACCACATGAAGACACCAGTTGACCCTTGGGTGAGTAAACAACCCAAGCGACGGAAACAAATTTCCATGTATGATGAATGGCACCATCTACGAATCCTAAGTAAACCGAAGACTTTGTTGACATCTGCCAACCAAGGGAAAACTTGATAAGAAAGCCAATGACACAAAGGAAAAGACATATATACACCAAGACACACTAGTATACAAAGAGTTACGCCCAATCCTGGAGCTCAAGTGTAATATCTTTTCAAGTAGAGCCCATTTCTGGGCTCAACCAACATATTCCCTTCATAATATTCCAATTTCTAGGCTCCTTTTTCTAAGACATGTCGAATGATATACTGACCGTGCCACATGGGGTTGAACTTGCCTACCCCCAGTGGTTCTTTGGCTTGGTTGTACAAGAGGACCAAGTCACCCTATGTGTAGTACCAAGGACAAACATACTTATCATATTGAATCTTGACACATCGTTTATTTGCTTCGATAGCCGTAGGGGCATCTCGACACTTCTCATCTAGGCTCTCTAGGTGTACAAGGCGTTCTTTGAGATCAAAAGTGTTAGGTAGGATCTTAAATGTTATTTTAAGAGAAGGGATTTCACATTCAATAGGAAGGATCGACTCCACAATGTGTACTAACTGAAAAGGAAAAAAACCAGTGGAATTCTTAACTGAAGTTTGGTATGCCCAAAGTGCAGGGTAAAGCATTAAATGCCAATTAGATTTTCTTTGGTTGACAATTTTCTGCAAAATGGTCTTGAGAGACTTGTTCACAGCTTCTACTTGTCCATTTTCCCGGGGATAATAAGGGGAAGAATGGCAATGTTTAAACACCAGTTTCAATGCTAACTCTTTCATCATTTCATTCTGAAAGTGACTACCATGATCAGTGACAATATCACTCAGGATTATGAACCAAGATATAATTTGATTGAACATGAAAAAAGTTACAGTCTTACCATCAGATTTAATTTTAGGCATGGCCTCTTCCCACTTAGTAAAGTAGTTTACGAACATGATAATTTGTTGATGCCCCCTAGCTAAAGTTGGGTTGCAATCCAAAAAATCCACCCCCACTTGGTGAAGGGATCGAGGGTGATGACTGGGTGAAGAGGGGTTGGATGCAAGCGCATGTTCCAAGTGAACACCTAGAAAGGGTGACACTTCTTGACCTCTTCGACACAATATTTAATAATATATGACCAAAAATAAAAGGCTCTCAATATCTTTTGGGTTGTCTCAATCCCACATGGACGAACACCACAATCCCCACTGTGAGAGTCATTAAGAATGGACTCAACTTCCTTGTGTGATCCAAAATTGATCTTTTAAATACTATGGTTAAGTTTATGCATGAGTTGGTTTACCATTTAGGAATTAAAAGAACAAGCTTAATTAAATAATGTTTCATCCATATACGGAATAAAAACAACAAACCATAACACCAAGATTGATAATGGAGTTCGACACAAGTTTTCCTACATCTTTGTGCCTTTGTCTCAGTGGGGAAGGATTCTTATTAATATTCAATGCTTTAAGAATACAAAATAAAGGCTTACATAACAGTTCCCGAAACCATCTTTCAGATCTACAACTTTTGGAAAGAAACAAACATCACCAATGGCTGGAACAAGAAATTATGAGACTTTTGAGTATAAAGTCGACTACACTTGGATCAACATCTCGGGCTCTGGAGGCACTTTTCTGTTCAACTACTAGGATGCAGAAATAGAATCCATGTTCGGACTTCCCTCAAAATTCTACAACTTTTGAGTATAAAGTTGACTTTATTTTGAATGATCCCTCAACACCTTCCCTCGACACAAATCCCAATTTTGTGCCCTGTCAGATCTGTATAGTCCATATAGTCTCGATTTTCTTGCCAGAAAAAAACTATTTTTTCTCGATTTCCATGCCCGTCTAAATAATCTAGACTCCACCAAATTTAGCGAAAATTGTCAAACTTAGCGCAATTTAGCCAGATTTAGTGAGATTCCACCAGATTCAGAGGATCTCTGCTAGATTTGCTGGTAACTACCAAATTTGCTGGTAATTTCTCGATTTGGTGGAACCGCCAGATTTGTCCTTCCAAAAGGTGCCATGTGGCGCCTCTTCATTGGGCCACGTGTCACCTTGCCATTGGTCCATGCCATGTCAGGTTGCACATTCATCGTATGTACTACCATGTGTCATCCATATGGGCTGCGACATCATCACCATGTCAACACCCAAAAATGCCAAAAAAACCAAAAATGCCTGCCACATGTCAGCTCCTGGTGTTGCAACGTCATCATGCCGACATCATCATGACATCATCTTCCACATCATCCTTTCGTACTTCCACATGTCGCATTTGTACCATGCCATGTCAACCTTTTGTACCACACGTGTCACATCCATACAGTGCCACGTTTCACCCTACCACTTGTCAGCATCCATATGGTGCCACATGTCACTTCCATACAATTCTACATGTCACTTCCGTATTGGTCCAACTCAGCCTGAAAATGCCAAATTTGACTGACATGTGTCAGCTCTTGGTGCTACCACATCACCCAGCTAACGTCATCGTGACGTACTTTCAATGTTATCATTGAATTTAAACCGTTTACATTTACTTTGACTTTGACATTTTTGCTTGTTTGACCTGATCTTCAGACCGCGATAACTTTCACATATGGTGTCCATTTTCAGAAAAAAAAAAATATATGGACAAAATTGGCACGATGATCCCTATGCAATGGATTTAGTTTTGTCCGATTATGAGAACTTTGAGTTTTAGGCTTTTTGGATCCATTTTGGATCATTCCTCCCCACTAAGATCTTTTGGTCCTCCAAAAGGGTATTAACTAGTAATCTAGTGTGGGATAGGCCTCCCCACTTGTCCTTTGTCTTTAAACTCTATCTTGTGCACCTATCACATCATAATCAATTTCATAATAACCATGAAAACTAAAAGTATATTGTTATCCATTTGAACTTGTTCACATCTTACCGAATTCAATACCATCCATGTAGAAAACATTAGCAACGATAACATCATAAATATGATTGAAAATGAACCAATATGTTTGACTGGCTTGCACGACATTAACTTATCTTGAAGAAAAGTATGTTTGAACTTCCATTCTATAACCATATCCTGTTCATTATTAATATCAACTACTTTACTTGGCACAATTATTGGCGTATTTCTTGCATAATCTGCCTTGTTTAATTGTTGCATTGTTAGAAGAGATTGATTTGATTTTATGTGATGAGCATGTACAACATATTCATTGCCTTCTTTAGTTAGGTGATATTGATTATGTTCCTTGTAGAAGATTTCTTTGAGATCATATAAATAAGGGCTTCCTAATACCATTCCACATGTTTCTAGTGGCACCACATCACATGTTACTTCATCCACATACTTAGATGTAATTGCAAAGTTTATGATGCATCGCTTTGTTATGGACAATTTATGATTGTTTCTTATCCAATTTAGTGAATAAGGTTTGTGATGCATCTTAATCTTTAATCCCAATTTATTAACCACTTCCTATGAAATTAAGTTAGGTTGAGATCCACTGTCTATCAATGTGTTGATATTAGTATGCTTCATTATGACCCTTATATGAAACAATTTACTTCTTGAATCAAAACCATCACCAATTTTACCTATCAAACCAATTGCTGTAATATTAGACTCATCACCTGAATTTGATCCCATGTTTGTTGGTTGTGTTGTTGTTGCAACTTTTTTCCTCCCTTTCCTCTCTTTGAAGAACTTCGGTCTCTTTTCAAGGTGCAATCTCCAACAATGCTCGTCATCATGCCCTTCTTTCCTACAATTCTTGCAAGAGAGCTTCTCTTCCTTCACTGTTGCTGAATTTGTTTTCTTCCCATTCCCTTTGCTTTTTCCATCTTTCTTTGAGGATGATTCCCCTGATACACGAACTCCAGTTTTCCCTGCTTGAATATATGTTTCTTGAACATAAACGTCATCATGATTAGTAGTTCCAAACATAAATACAATATTACGAATATAAGCAGGCAAACCTTCTATATACTTCATAAGAGTTTCTTATGTAGTCAATGGAACATATAATATCAAATCCATCTTACGAAAATCATCTGTATATTCCCGCACTAACCATCATTTTCTTAACTTAATACTTTTCCATTCAATTAAATATTTTTCCTTATACCCCAATGGATAGAACTATTTTCTAAGTGCGGAAATAAAATCATGCCATGATGGAAAAATCTTACCAACCTGCTGAGTTCCATGTTGCATTTTACTTTTCCACTAGATGAGAGTTGTGCCTTCAAGATGAAGTGATGCCAATCTTATTTTGGTTGCATAATATTTGATTTGTTTCACATTACAATATACCTCCATCTGTCTAACCCAGTTATCAATTTTCTCAACATTAAATTCGCCATCATACATAGGAAAAACAAATTTTACATCAAGTTTAAGTAATGGCATATCAAAGTTATGTTTATGAGAATGTTTTCTTGGAGTAGAATTTGAACTTGTACTTGAAGAAGAATAAGATGATGGAGATTAAGGAGGTGAAGGAGGAGTTTTAGGAGGGTCATTTTCTTCTTCACTTTTGGCTTGCTTTGAAGATTCCCCTTGAAAAGGTCTCTTTCATTCAAGTAATCATCATACAACACTTTTACCATCTCCGACATGGAAAGAAAGGTTTTTGAAACTCTATTTCATTTTGAGAAAGTCCTTCTTATGATGCCATCTTTTCACTTTGAGATGTCCTCTTTCTTGATCCAATCTCAGGATCTCCTTCTACAATCTCTCCTTCACCACAACTTATCTTTTCCCTAGTAATCATGAAAAATAAAACAACCAACTGTCAACCTTCTCTAATACCACTTGATCCGAAATTGATCTTTTAAAGACTATGGTTAAGTTTATGCATGAGTTGGTTTACCATTTAGGAATTAAGAGAAGTAGCTTAATGAAAGAATGTTTCATCCATATAAGAAGTAAAAACAGCAAACCATAACACCAAGATTGATAACGGAGTTTGACACAAGTTTTTCTACATCTCTAGGCCTTTGTCTCAGGGGGGAAGACTTATTATTAATAGTCAATGCTTTAAGAATACAAAAGAAAGTCTTACATAAAATCTCCTGAAACCACCTTTCAGATCTCCAACTTCTAGACAGAAACATACATCACCATTGCATGGAACAGGAAAATATGAGACTTTTGAGTATCAATTGACTATGCTTGGATCGACATCTCGGGCTATAGAGGCACTTTTTTGTTCTGCTACTCGAATGAAAAAACATAAGCCATATTCAAACTCCCCTTGAAATTCTGCAACTTTTGAGGATAAATTTGACTTGCTTCAAAACAGTCCCTCGACACCTCCCCTCGGCACGAATCCCAATGATGTGCCCTATCAGATCCGTATAGTCCGTACAGTCTCAATTTGCATGCCGAAAAAACTATTTTTTCTTGATTTTCATGCTCAACTAAATAATCCAGACTTCTCCAAATTTAGCGACAATTCCCGAACTTAGCGCAAGTTAGCCAGATTTACCGAGTTTCTACTATATTTGGAGGATCTCCGCCAGATTTGGTGGTAACCATTATATTTGGCCTTCGAGAAGGTGCTATGTGTTGCCCCCTCATTAGGCCACATGTTACCTCGCCATTGGCCCATGCCATGTCACTTCCCTCCATGTTAGCCTACACAGTCATCGTATGGACTACCACATGTCATCCGTATGGGATGCCACATCATCACCACATCAACACCCAAAAACACCTGCCACGTGTCAAATCTTGATGTTTCCATGTCATGATGTTGATGTCATGGTGACTTCATCTACCACATCATCCTTTTGTATTGCCACATGTCACGTCTATAAAATGCAACATCATCCTTTTGTACTTCCATGTGTTTCATTCGTACAGTGGCACATGTCACCCTGCCACGTGTCAACATCCATATGGTACCACATGTCCCTTCCATACAGTGCCTCATGTCACTTCCGTACTAGTCGAACTCAGCCTGAAAATGCCAAATTTGACTAACACATGTCAGGTCTTGGTGCTGCCACATCACCCTATTGACGTCATCTTGATGTACTACTGATTTCATTGTTGACTTTGACCTGCTGACTATGACTTTGACTTTTTTGCATGTTTGACCTAATCTTCAGATCGCGATAACTTTCTCATACAGTGTCCATTTTTGGAAAAAAATATATGGTCGGAATTGACACGATGATCCCTACGCAATGGAACTAGTTTTGTATGATTATGAGAACTTTGATTTTTAGTCTTTTCTAGATCCATTTTGGATCATCGTGAGTCAAGCAACGATGTAGGATATTATCTACTCCTCGGCGATACAAAGTGTCGTCGACGATAAGGTAGTTCTGAGCTTGATATTGTATATGTAATCGATCATCTCTCGAAAGATGCTAAGAGGACTTCAAGTTTTGAAGATAGATCAAAATGTCTCCATACCAGGGGTCCGAAGATGAGATAAGGAAAATGTGTTCATCCACAAATGAATCGACATGAATAACATCCTCATCTAACTGAGGGAAATCTGATATTAACTCAGAAAAAAATAGTAATTTCTTGGATTTTTCCGAAGAAAAATAGAGGTCGAACTCTTTCAAGATGAAAATCCTTATTATATTTCCCCCCTATGATACACCTAGTAAGGACGTATTGAAATGGGTTGACATCAACAAGTACGGTAGTTTTTCATAGCAATATATTTTCGTAATCTTTGAACCACATGTACGAAAACCAAAGATAGCTTCTCAACATGAGAGTACTTGAATTCAGGGTCAACTAAGTTTCGACTAAGGTAGTAGATGACATGATCATGGATCTCATCATCTTACTGAACTAAAACCATACCGATCGTCCCTTCAGATGCGACGATATAAAGAAAGTAATCTCTACTGTAGTCTGGAGGATTTAGTAGAGGCGTAGATACCAAGGATTTCTTAAGAGCATTGAAGGATTCTTGGTCTTGCTTATCCCATATACATAGAGTATCCTTCTTCAAGAGATGAAAGAAACCCTTAGTAATATTGGCATAGTTTACTATAAACTGATGTAAGAAGTTAGCTTTCCCCTGTAAACCTTGAACCTAACGAATATTGCGCGGGGGAGGCAATCAAAGTATTGCCTCAACCTTCAAAGGATCCACCATGATCCTAGTCTTAGAGACTAAAACTCCTAAAAGACTACCTGACCTAATGCAAAATATGCACTTATGAGGGTTTAAATGCATGTGATAATATTGACATATCTCAAAAACTAGTCAAAGGTGGGTAGAGTGATCCATTCTCTTGCAAGAGTGAGTAGCAAGATCATCGAGGTAATCTTCGACTATATGCTTGAGATCGTGAAAGACGAAGGGCATGGCTTGTTGGAAGGTTGATTTGACATGTTTAAGGAGGAAAGGCATTTTCCAGTATGCGAATGTACCCCAAGGAAAAATAAATTATGTCTTATGTTGATCCTCGGGTTTAATCTGAATTTGGTTGTATCCTAAAAAATCCATCCATAAAATAAAAAACCTTTATTCCCACACACTCATTGAGAATCTAATCAATGAAAGGTGTCGGGATGTTGTCTTTAGGACATGCCTTATTCAGGTCTCGAAAATCCATACACGCATGGGTGGTTCCTTCCTTCTTATTCACGAGAATGGGATTGGATAACCATTTAGTCAAGGGAACCAGGTAGATAAAACCTGCATTAAGCAATGTATCCACATCTACTTTAATAGCAGGGGCCTTCCTAGGATTGACAACTCTAAGTCATTTCCAAACAGGTTTAACATCCAGGTAGGTTTTAATCTCATTTTGTATAATGCAAGGGTTGATTCCTAGAATCTCTTCATATGACCAAGCGAATACATCACAAAATTATTTGAAGAGATCGATGTAGATCTGAATTTCTTCAGGCGAACAATCCACACCAATATATACATTTTCAATTTTACCAGGAATACGAGAGATATTGATCGTGACAGGAGGATAAATACTCACCATGTTTCCTTCGACTTAAATGTAGTGCCTATCAAGTGGAACTATGACATGAACGACTATCTCACTCAAGGTATATCTAAAAATGTCTTGTTTGATCCTAACAAGCTCTGGGAGGAAGTAAGAATGATGATGCATATCATCCCATGGCCCATCCGAACCATTCATGGCCTCTAAGATCGCTTCATCCGAAGGTAAAATATCATTGAGGCAATCATGTGAGAAAGACGATGAAATGTCCCACACGGGCTTAAGAACATGATCTTCGTCGTCTGTCTGTGAGGAGAAAGGATTTGGGTTGGAAGAAGAGTCAAGAACAACTTGATACGCTATCTCTACCGCCGAAATTAGCGTTTCCATTCCAATATGTGACTGGCCTTCAAAAGACATGGTCGGGGAACGTAGGGTCCAAGTATCATTAAAATATGAAGTTTGGAAAGGAACATACCTCATTGATGAAGCAGACCTACTGGACATGGAATAAATGTGATGAATTGGTGCCACGAAATAAAAGGTACCCATAAGGGAGGAATACATTCTGACACCAATATCCTCAGTTGTCGACTGAAATTTTTTTATCACAACGATCAATGGTCCAACTGATGCATTAGGACTAGCATGCACAAAGGATAATTGATTGATCGTCAAGATTTTCCCTTCGTGAGGAAAACAAAAAGTACAAAAAACATATGATACGACCACCTTGACATCCACCTCCACTGTATTTCCACCTAACTAGACTGGAAAGGTAGGAATAATACCGTGGGGAAGGAAAGAACGACCATCAAATATGTTCAACATGGTCGGATATTGAGAGAGGGTTGGAGAGCTGATGGATTTTCAACATGTTAGGGAAATCACGCACGTTGCAACACCTTCATGAATAATAGTGCATTTGATGGTATACTTTGAGTAATCCACATGGATTTAGAAGGCCACATGGTAAGAAAAGTGAGGTTGAACATCCATAATGTCAAACTTTATAACCTTAGAGCCACACGGGTCTAGATTTCCTAATGTAGATAGCAAGGCATTCCTCTATGAAGGACACATATGGAGTACCTCCAAAGATGACATCGCACAAGGGGATTGACCCAGATCCTCGACAATAGAATAGTTATGTGCATCTCTAGCATTAGGGTTGTGGGTAGAGAATTTGAGTACTCCTTTCAGAATACGAAGCAGAGACTCTGGATTTTCAATATGAAAAGGAATTTCTAGATGAGGGCGAGACTCTAGACCTAGAACAACCTGTGAAGAATTGTAATCACAAGACCGAGTGGCTACATTAATATGAGACTTAACCATATTTACGCATAGATGGTTGCCTTCATGCGCTATAGGGTTTTGATTCCCATTCATCGCATTTTCGGCATTAGAGGAGCTCAAGGCCATGTGTTGATTATGAAGAAAAGGATTATTCAACACAATAGGCGATAGAGATAAGAGCCTCACAACTTCCTCAAGTTTGGGGCACAAGTGGGTAAGGTGATCATTAGTACAAAGATTAGAATGGAATTTCACCTTCCGCTTCTCTCCATTTCCCTCACCAACATTAACCTTCAATATATCATTATTAGCATTGTCCTTGGTTTTATTATCATTCCTCAGACCCTTACGATTACCTTGTCCTTTCCTTTTATTCCCTCCTGGTTGCTAGTAACCATTCGGGTTGGTCGACGAATGTACAAAATGCACATCAACCAACTGAGTGGGATTGGAGGACATAAACAAAGCATGTCCTCCTATAGACTAGATTATAGACAACTCTTTCAACTGGTTCATCACCAAGTCTATATATTTAACATTTCAGAGACTATAATTCCATCGACATGAGGCCCAATATTTTTTCTAGGGTCGTAGTTTGACCTCAGTGCGTTAGGAAGAATTTTGTATAACATCCCAGAATGAGCATATATGAGATCTAATTGCTGGTCTTTGAAAATCAATTCCTCTTCAGATGTTACCCCAGATGTAGAGACATCCTTCGAAATATAAGGCAGTAAATACTTAAGAAACCATTCCAACAAGAACTATGGAGGAATGTAGGCTTTGATCAACCTCTTCCATCTATGCCACCCTTGGATGTGATCCAAGATATGGGTGGATTTGTCCCGGTGGACGACCGACAAAAGTTCTATCTCGAAATCGTAACAAACAAACAATTGGAAGTGGTTGAGGAAAAATAAAACCATTTGATTAAAATTCCTATAAGTCTCCCCTAGTAGCTCTATGTACCATTTCGCTGCAACCCCCGTGAGGGTGTGTTGAAACAATCTTAAACAATTAGAATTGTCATTAAGGGATTTGGGAGAGCACCAAAGATGACAAGTGGTGATGTGATCACTAGGATCCTCACTAGTCTTTCCCTTGAATTTTGGAATATCCAAAGGAAGCTTGGTGGGGATGGGGGCCCATGTCAGGTCATGACACACTAGGTCATTCACTAATCTTGAGAAGTATGAAAAATTAAGCATGGAAAAAAAAGGGAGTTAGGGTTGTGGCATCTGGCCCCAATCTCTCAGGAAAGGTTGTTGCTGGGGAATTGCATCCCATCCAGGGTTCTGGTATGCACCATGGCCCTATCTGGGATTGTAAAACCCCCCTCCAAACTGATTGATAAGGGGTTGTTTGGGCACCATTCTAGTAGGAATGTTAGAATGAGTGTTGTAAATATTCCCCCCAATTGGAGTAGCTATAGGTTGGGTGTTTCCCAAAGTATGAAACTGACCTCCCCCGAGTGGAAATACAGAGGATAGAGGTAGATTGGTCATGCCAAATGTGTTGGTCAGAATCAATGTGGAGGAGGTAGGTGTAAAGGACATAACATAAGCAATGACTTTTTCGCCTGGTTGATTACTCAATCTAGGAACATTAAGACTAGGATTAGACCCAGGATGAAAAGGAGGTTGGCTTCCAACTGTATTATTCATTTGGGGAATGTGAGCTCCACCAAACAAGAGTGGAATATGTGAAGGAACCATACCTCCAATTCCAATACTAGGATTTGTATTCGTCACTGGAATGGATGAAGAAAATTGCGATGTGAGATTCAACATACCATAAGAGAAATGGCTAGAGGCCATAGGGATGGACTGAGTATTGTACCTAGGTGTACCAAAAATAGACCCAAAAGGTTTTTTCACTATAAGTTGAGTAGAAACCATAGGTTGGATAGGAGTGATGACCAGAACCTATGACACTACAACCATAATGGTTGAAGGCGTAGAATGAGTTCCATTAACTACGATAGGTATGGGAGTCAAAGGGATCCCATTAGCTTTCTGACTCGACTTAGTACTCATACTTGTATGACCACAAGTCTAGTAGGTGGAGGTGTGTGTACCATGATTGATAACTTTACTCCTTTTAGAAGGAAAAGACTTAAGATGTGGTGGTAGCTTCAACAAACGGCGAGACCTGCGAGGAAGCGGGTCTAGCTCCACGATGACTCAAGACTCAAGATATAAAAAAATCCTAAGGCCAACTAACAATTAATGAGAACACCAAAATAAACAAGAGGCCAATATGCATACAAACAAGAAATAGTGGCAGAAAGGGGCCTCCCTCACTAAATTAGGTATGCCTCACCCAAGAGGGGCCTGAGACTCCCTTTAAAAGATTAGAGGTATTAGAACCAATTATAAGGGCCCTTATGGGATTAACAACGTAGTCGTTCATATCCCCTCAGAGAGGTAATCCTCCATAAAGTTTGTGTTTTTTCTGACCCTTATTTGACCCATGGTACCTGTAGAATAACCCCTGCATGTAACCTATGTGGATACCTATGTCAAGAAACTAAATCCACCACAATATAACCAATGTGTGGGTGAACAGTCATAAGTGAGGTCCACCGTATGGGCAGGGTAACAAAGCCCAAAATCTTTAAAGCACCACCTCTCATAGATGTAAAGGAACTAACATGACCCCTAGATACAAATAGATCCCCAAAAATATCTCTGATGCAAAGAAGGTTTTAGAGGGATATCTCTGCAACCAGCTTCGAACGACCTCGTGCTTAACTATAGTGTGAGCAGAGCCTCATAACATCACTAATTATACAATGTATTTCACCACTCCCTTAGTGAGACACATATGTTGAGTTTAATAGCCTTGGATAAGTTTACTCACAAAACCATATTCCAAGGCTCTATATCTTAAGCTAGTTTGTGCACCTTGAAAAATAAAATCGTTTCTAATCAATTTTAAATTTATCAACGTTACTTTTAGTGGCTTTGTTTACTCAAAAGATGTGGTCGTGAAACTGATGATGTTATGACTCAACAAGTAAAATAAATAAATATGAATATAATGCAAAGTCCTAAATTCAATTATTAACAAATGATAAGCTTTTCAAAATGAAACTTTCAATTCAACTCTACAATTTGAAATAAGATGCAATCTTTCCATACAAGTATCAAGATCAATAATAAGAACCCAAAATATCAAATTCCATAATAAAAAATGTATATTTTTTGTATTTTCAATATAAAGAAATGAAAATGCAAGGACTGAACCACAAAATGATATATAGACCCTATTGTAAGAAGAAATCTACAAACCAAGCTGAATATCAAGAAGAAAATGCCCAACCCAATATGAAAGGACAACCAATGAAAAATATGATGAGAAAGAAAAAACGCCTGAAAATTCAACCAAAGAAAGGTTTCCTATCACTCTACAGGCACTCAACAGTTATGGCAGAGACCCAAGAAGACTCAACAACCATCAAAATGCACCTAGAAACCACCAAACTCAACAATAAATAAATAAAAGGATGATGTACACAACTATCTAGGAAAAAACCAGATATGTACGCACCCTAGAGAGCGAAAACTCACGTATGTATGCGTCTGTCAAGGGGAAAACCACATATGCGTATTAAAACACTACCAAGTTAAGGATAAGGCCAAGAAACTCAAACTCAAAATGAAAATAGGTTTTCAAGTAATCAATCGATAAGGAAACTCAAGCTAAAAGAGAGAAATCTAAGGAGAAAAACACTCCAAACCCCAAAAAGAAGATTCAATCCCTAGTATGGTCACCAATTCTGTTTCAAGGAAAATCACTCTATGGCAAGGGGTAAACCACAAAATATAGAAATGACTGCAGAAATCGACTCTAATCACAAGCATGCTATATAAACAAACATGCTAAGAAGACAAGATAAAGAGCCTACCTTGTTTGGACGTTCGATGAAGACCACCATTGAGAACTGGAATCAAAGATATATACCTGCAACTTTTCCTCAACAACCCAAGATACACAAGCATATGGTGATAATATATAAATTTAACACAAATAATAGAATAATCCATCAATATTCATAACAAATATGCCCATGGAATAAAAATTCAAATATTTTCAAGACATTAATTGGACGAGAAAAGCGTATTTCTATTAAAATATGATTAACAAAAGTGTATGAGTGACAAGCTTCCGTGTAGGCACGTCTCAGAACCAAGAAACTAAGTCCCTTGTAGCTGGGCCTCAACCGGTTCAATCCTTCACCAAAGGCAAGCTCATATAAGAGAGACAATGAGGTTCTCCATCAAAGAGAGAAGATCTTGGGGGCTGGACAATGTGTTCAAACTTTAAAGGACAAAGGGATGCAGACTCAATATGAAGTGAATAATTTCTCTAGAGTAACTTTTCTCTCAAAAGTTGAATTCTTCCCCTCTTTCCAAAACTTGGATATGGCCCATTTACATCCTTCAATTAGAACTGAAGGGATGAGTAAGAATGTTTCCAATATATGGAAGGTCAAGGATCATAGATCTTGTGATGTGACATAGAAACCCGACACCATTTTTTTAATTTCGGGCACAAAACCCAGTGTACGCAGGCTATAATGGTGAAACCTGTGTATATGCATGATATATAGTTGTTAGGGTGCGTATATGTGGAAAAATATTATTTTTAGATCTGGTAATTGCAAAAAGGGACTTCAAGTCTACATAGGGAAATGGAAAAGGCCTTCTGAGCAAGTTGCATGGGGTGAGGCAAATCTTTCTATAATAGAAGAAGTTCTACATGGCTTCTTATTTGATATTTTCCAATACATACTGTCACATTTTCAAAAGATTGAGCATTAAAAAAAGTGTAAATTGCAAGGTCGACCCAGTAACCATGTGGTACCAAGCCCTATCGGGACAAAAGGTTATTCATTATTTCTATGAAGTTTATAATGACTTCGTGTATACGTTCAAGAAACTTCTTTTCAAAGAGAATACTTCTAGAGTGACATTGGAAGCATCTATTTTTCTAGATACAAAGGGGATTTTGGAAAAAATGGATGATTATAATATTATTAGAATTTTTTGTTCTCATGAAAAAACCCTTTTAATACGCTATTACGTACCAGATAAATTATTTTTTATTGAAATAACAAGACAATACAAGTCCTAGTTCCATATTTTCTATGAAAAAAGGAAGAAACAGTTCATCCCTAAACCTTGGAAAGTTGGTGAAATTCTATTGAGGGGAATCACTAAAATTGACGAATTTTCTTCCTATCTCGACCAATACAATTTAATATTTGCATAAGATATTAATGGATTTGATCTTAGTCACATATTTTACAATCATATGGTATCAATTGAAATTAGTCCTGCATTGGCTAATACCCTTATATTTGGAGAAGAAGAAGGAGATAGCCACGACCCTCCTATTCGGGATATTGAGTAAACATCTGGTGATATAGAAACTATTGTAAGTACCACATAGCATTACAAACAAAGGGGAAAACCCTCTGGTGAAAGAAGTACCCAATGTCCTATTGTTTCTCATAGAAGTGTATTTACCAAAGTAAATTTCCAGTCTCTAGCATCTCAACAAAGGAAATCCTCAACTAATAATTCAGATGATGGTGGTGAGAAGAACCCTCCTCAAGGAAATTTGGAAAACCCTCACAAGTTGAAAGTAAAAAGAAAAAGAAACAGACCTCAACAAGAGGAGGAAGAAAAAAACATACCTAAAAAATAGATTTCTCTTGAACACATGGTTTTGGAAATGATAGAACAAAGAAGAAAACAAGAAGATTTTCCTTCTCAAAGTCGTATAAATCAATTAAAAGCATGTTGTATTCAAATAATTAATATATTAATGGGACTTTTAAGTGAACTTGATGACCTGACATGCAAAAATACCGAGGCATATTCAAAATTAATTGGGTTAGATATTGTGGGCACTACTATTGAGGTATCAAATCCAAAGTTGATAGAAAATTCAATGCTCCTAACTAGACAAATATTTGAGGAACATGTTGAGACTTTGAAAAGATTGTCGATAGAGAAATTTGACAATATGGTAGAATACACTAATGATGATGTTGATAGTTGGTTAGTGGAATATGAAAATAGGATTGAAGATATTGAGACCACCTTGCAAAATTTATCAATCAACCTTAGAAAAATTGAAAATGAATTATTTAATATCAAAGTCAAGCAAGAGATGATTGTTTCTCTCCTAAGAGAATATATTAAAGAATTGTTAAAATTGGGTTTAATCAAGATTAACAAGGGACCATCAGAAGTAGTTAATACCGATCATATAATTGAAACAAGAAAATATACAAAATTTGCATCAACAAGCAAATGATGTCGTGAGAAATTCATCATAGTAAGTGTAGAGATCACATTTATTCTCAAAATTTTCCTTTAAGATAAGAAATCATCTAGTTATGTTTATTCTTTACTTGAAGAACATAACAGATTTTGTATCTATTCTTTCTCTTTTTTTTTCCAAGTTCAACCTTTCTTTTCACTTGATCCATTGACTCCATTCTCTTCTCTTCTTTCATTTTATGGTCCGCAGGAGCCCCAATCCTTGTCCTTTTGTACAAACTCTTTTATTTTCATCAGACTGTAAAGACTTATTATTTTTTAGAAAATCCTAGAGAACCAATTCATGGTTAATTTTGATTGTATATTTGAACACTAAATATTTTAGGATAAGATATTTGAAATTGACTCATCAAAATATTATTTAGATTCTAATGAAAAACTCTTTTAAGTTTCTCTAATTTTTTGGGGACCATCTCTTTTCTTCCTATAAGTGCAATCAAATATGTTTTATGGATGTGATGAATGTGAGATCTATTTTTATTTCTTATAATATATGATCTGTATATATTATTTATGCCAATTGTATGAGTGAAGGCTCATGATCCTTCTCTTAGGAATTGTTTCTATGTATATTTATATATTTTATTTTAATTGAGAAATATATATTTTGGGGCTAACTTCATAGAATTCTCCTACTTATAAATATTGTCCCGAAAATAATTTCAAGAAATATATTTTAGAAAAATTCAAAGAGGAGTAGCACCTTTATAAAAATGCAGGGGGATTCATGTCCTCATGAGGTTGTTGTTTCAGTCCTAGAAAACTCAAATATCAACATTTTTGGCAACCGTAGTGGGGAAAGAAGATAAAATTTTATTTTTGACAAAAGTTTTTTTTTTATGAATCAACCTCAACCTGATCAACCCCAGTTGCAAACTAGATTGGGAAATCAAAGTGTTTTACACCAATTGTATGATCTTGTGCTGACAACGACACAAACCCATGAAGAATTAGAAAGATCTTGGAAAAATATGGTCCAAGAAGAAAAAAGACAGATACCAAGGATACAAGTACAAATAAGAGAAAATATAAATTGAATCTAGAAGAATATAAGGGACCTATAACCATAAGTAGAAGTAAACAGTTTCATCTTCTACAAATTGAAGAAAACCCTTTTGAAGAAAAAGAGAAATATCTGGCCATGGGTGATAGAAATTAAATTGAGGATCAGGAAGAAATATGTGAATAAAGGTGTGAAAGACATATAAATACAAGAACAAGGGTTATATAATGCCCTCTTAACCTTCAAAGAGAACAACATTATCTTCCAAATCTTCCACAAGGAACATTGCTAGTATTTTCAGGGGATGAAGCAATAGATCCAACAAGACATATGGATTTATTTTAGGACATGTGTGATTTTCATGTGATATAATATGATGATGTAATTGTAATATTGTTCCTTCAAAACTTGAATGGTAAAGAATATGAATGGTATGCATCCTTTCCTACAAGATAAATTGGATCATTTGATGATCTTGAAACAATGTTTTTGAATATGTATGCTCCCCCAATAACATACCATACTCTCCACACACAATTTACTCAAATATGTCTGAGAATGAATGAAAACATTCGAGATTTTAAGTAATATTTTATAAGACATTGAATAAAATTTCAGAGGAACAAAATCCAAATGCTTCGGTAATACTAGAGTGTTATGAGAATGCGATGACTTCTCATGTAAAGTTTTCTATCATAAATTCTCAAATTGAAACTTTATGCAGAGAAGTGTAAAAGGCCATAGAAATGGAAGAGATCATGTTGGAAACGAGTGTTGAACCTGACATCATCCTTGGAAGAGTCCAAAGAAAAATGGACAATTTGGCCATTTCAAATCAAGAAGCTTCAAGTTCAAGGAGAAATAAAGATAAAAAAACACATCATATTGAAAATCAAAGAGTTGGAGGAGGATTTTTCAAAGGAAGTATCCCAAATGTAAAGAACGATCCTAATGAGGCACAATAAACTAGACAGGGGATGGAAATATCTTAGATGAACCGAAACATCCAACAAATGAAAAATGAAATAACAAGATTGAGGAGAAATGAAAATTTTATTCCTAATCCAAGAATGTCAGTCCAAGAGAAAAGAAGGAATTCAATCCAAGAATAGAGGACCAGATGTGATGGTACCACTGATGAATTCAGACAAAGGGTGCCAAGAGTACCCAATGCAAACACTGTAATTTTAGAAGATACTTTTGAAGACCAATATTATGATCAAGAGGTTGATTACATTCAAGAATAAATTCTTGAATCTGTACAGATGGATGAATGCGAGTCATCCATGCATATATTTGAGGAAAATACAAATTCGCAAGATAATGTTGTGCATACTAGAGCACAAGAAAATAAACCAAAAACAAAAGAGAATTTGGGAAAGGGAAAAGAAAAATAAAATGTAGACAAAGAAAGAGAAAGAACGAGGCCAAGTGGAACAAAGGTTGGTAAGAAACAATTGGTTGTAAGTCAATCAATCCTCCTTAGATGACATATAAATTAATAGATGATCTTTCAAAATTAAGAATTAATTTTCCATTTGTAGCATCCCTAGTCACCAACTAGCATATACCACTTAAAATTTCAAACTCTGATACTAATTTAAATCATAAAATACTTTGCAATTGCACTGATTCATACAAAATAATAACATAAATACACATGCAACATACACAGGAAAAACCCATGAAAACAAATGCATAAATATTAATGCAAAAAATGAATTAACACACAATTGACACTTATATTTGATTAAAATAACACCAACTACGTGCAAACCTTCCATGTTCCTCCCAGCCTTAGACCACACTACTCATAACTCTCAGCAGTGGGTCACCCATGAGGTGGGGCTTAAAATACACCTAGGAAAGGGAATCCTAAACCAAGATAAGGTCTCCCAGAAATTATAAATCTCAGACTCTAGTGCCAAATCAAGCTAACAACCTACAGTCCCTCTTTCCCTACATGCCTATCCCACCCTAGGAAGTGTTCCCCTTCTCTACTCAACAGTATTTCAGCTTCACCACTTCCCTTCCGGGGTTTCAACAACATGCCAGACATGAAGTCTCAGAGCCCTATAACTGTAGCTTGGCACCTTTAGAAATCAATTCCCAACAATTCTCTCACCTAGAGAGAATGCTCATGGGCCTGAAAACGTGCCTCTTCAATATCCTATGGGCTTGACAACCTACTTCTTCAGTCCAACTCCAAAGCTAACCAGGGTACAGGTACAGGTATAGGTATAGTAATAGTAGGGTACAAATGATAGTTGAGCAAGTGCAGGAATGATTATAGAATGATATAAGAATTAACTAATTCCAAACTATATGTATGCATGTTCCCAAATTGACACTTTTCATGTTTATAACTACCTTGGGCCCACTTGTCCCCATCCTTAGAACTTAGGAGAAAAATAATTATCCATACTTTATACTTTAAGGAATATTAATATAATATTCCTTTGGGGTTAAGCTCCCTCTAGCTTAGTCCCTTATCCTTAACTTTTATCCCCCTTTCCCTATCTAGTGGAGTTTATCCTCCCATACTCTTCTACATGGTTGGTCTGCAACAACAATGTGTTTTCATTAATATTTGCATGTGATTACATATTACAATTATGGATCATTGGCCATTTAACATCTAGCTCTCCATCCTAATAAGCACATAGGAACATGGTCTCAAAATACATATACACAAAGGCACTCTGGCCCCAAAACCGCACACTTACTCCATTGTATGAAAAACTCAAGATGGTGTGCACCCTTCCCTTAGTGTGTAATCCTCCCACACTTACACAGGTGCAAAATACATTATAAAATATGCACACTCCTTTGGTATGAGATTCCCATGCACTGACTCAATGCACGCAGAACCAAACCAAATACCTTGTACCATTATCTCACCAACTTATGTGTATAATTACATTTACATTTACAATCAGTACCCACATCTCACTAGCATATATGTTCATTTACATTTATATGTACAATTGGGGCTCAATTGAGATATTCCCCTCCCCCTTATTTATGCACTTTCCTTAATGGATTATATACATATATACAACCAAGATTCCAAAAGTATTCAAAAAGTTGAGGGTATTCTGCCCGCATAGCATCCTCGTGCTCCCAAGTTTCATCTTCAAGACTGTACCAGATCCATTGGACCTTTACTAGCCCTCCAGCTCAATGTTGGAGTTGCTTGATCTTCCGGTCCAATATGCACACTGGATGCACTTGAAAGTTTTCCTCTTGCTCCAGCTAAATCACATTCCAATCAATGACATGATTAACATAAGGTACACAATTTTTTAGCAATGACACATGGATTACATTATGAATACACATTCATGTCGTTAAGGAAAGCACATATGCTATAGGACCAAACCTATCTAGGATTTCAAATGATCCATAGTAACGTGTTGCCAACTTTGAACAATTTCCCAACTTCAGGGAACTTCTATTGGATTTTTCTTTCAAGAACACATGGTCACCCACTTTAAATTATCTGTGAGTTCTTCCTTTATCAACATATCTTTTCTTCCTATCTTGGGAAGCCTTTAAATTCTGTTTTATTTTCATCATCTACTAGACTTCCATTTCCCCGAGTAGTTATGTCCCAACCATTTCTCTGTCTATTGGGTTGTACCAACTCACTGGGGTGTTGCACTTTCTACCATAAAGTGCCTCAAATGGGATCATATTTAGAGATTCTTTTTACCCAATTTTATAATAAAACTCTACCAAATGAAAATAATCCTCCCATTTGGATGGTTTATCCATCACATACATTATTAACATGTCTTCTATCATCTCATTCACCCTTTCTGTCTACCCATATGAATCTAGATGATAAGCTGTGATAAAATTCAGATTTGTTATGAATCCATTGAATAATCCTTTCCAAAAATTTGATGTAAATTTTGGATCTCTGTCAGACACAATTGTCTTGGGTATACCATGTAGTCAAGAAATTTCTTGCACATAAATATCAACAATAATGGTTGTCATGTGTGTGAGATTTATTGGAATAAAATGGGGAACTTTAGTAAGATTATACACCGCTACCATGATAGAATCATGTTGCTTGTTTGTTATGGGTAGTTTGGTGATGAAATCTATTGTTATAACTTCCCATTTTCACTCAGGAATGGGCAATGGATGTAGCAAACCAACTAGGTTTTAATGCTCAACCTTGACCTTTTGACACTCCAAACACCTGGCAATAAAATCAACTATATATTTCTTCATACCTAGCCAATAATAATGGCTCTCAACAACTACAACCATTTTTGTGGTAACCTGGGTGCCCAACATAAGGCAGATTATGCATTTCTTTTAAAATCGGTTTTTTCAATTCCTGATATTTTGGCACATAAATTCTCCCAATGTACATGTGAATTTCATATTTTCCTAGATTATATTCTTCACTTTCCTGCTGCAAAATACCTTGTTGTAATTTTGTTTTTATCTCCATGTACAATAAATCTGATTTTCTAGCCTCTAAGATTTTGTCTTTAAAACATGATTGGTACATGCTAATGGATGTAGAATGCATCTCATGCACCCTTATGCTAAGTGAATTAACCACCTTTTTCTCTTTCCCCTTGATATGCTTTATATCAAAGTCATATTCACTGAGGAATTCTAATCACCTGATTTACCTGGCATTTAGATTTGGATTTTCAAATAAATATTTCAGACCACTATGGTCAGTCCTCAGCTCAATTGTTTTTCCCATGAGGTAGTTCCTCCACATATTCAAGGTATGCACTATGGCTTCCAATTCCAAGTCATGAGTATCATAGTGCCTTTCATGTTTCTTTAATTTCCTTGATTCATAGCACACCACGTACCCATTTTGACTAAGGACTCCACAAATCCCTTCTTTACATGCATCAATGCATACAATGAATTCTTCAATTGGATCAATAATACTTAGTATTGGAGCACTTCTTAATAAT
>ML792302.1:878410-907000 GCA_009831015.1 Picea engelmannii | reverse complement strand
GAAAAGGTCTCTTTCATTCAAGTAATCATCATACAACACTTTTACCATCTCCGACATGGAAAGAAAGGTTTTTGAAACTCTATTTCATTTTGAGAAAGTCCTTCTTATGATGCCATCTTTTCACTTTGAGATGTCCTCTTTCTTGATCCAATCTCAGGATCTCCTTCTACAATCTCTCCTTCACCACAACTTATCTTTTCCCTAGTAATCATGAAAAATAAAACAACCAACTGTCAACCTTCTCTAATACCACTTGATCCGAAATTGATCTTTTAAAGACTATGGTTAAGTTTATGCATGAGTTGGTTTACCATTTAGGAATTAAGAGAAGTAGCTTAATGAAAGAATGTTTCATCCATATAAGAAGTAAAAACAGCAAACCATAACACCAAGATTGATAACGGAGTTTGACACAAGTTTTTCTACATCTCTAGGCCTTTGTCTCAGGGGGGAAGACTTATTATTAATAGTCAATGCTTTAAGAATACAAAAGAAAGTCTTACATAAAATCTCCTGAAACCACCTTTCAGATCTCCAACTTCTAGACAGAAACATACATCACCATTGCATGGAACAGGAAAATATGAGACTTTTGAGTATCAATTGACTATGCTTGGATCGACATCTCGGGCTATAGAGGCACTTTTTTGTTCTGCTACTCGAATGAAAAAACATAAGCCATATTCAAACTCCCCTTGAAATTCTGCAACTTTTGAGGATAAATTTGACTTGCTTCAAAACAGTCCCTCGACACCTCCCCTCGGCACGAATCCCAATGATGTGCCCTATCAGATCCGTATAGTCCGTACAGTCTCAATTTGCATGCCGAAAAAACTATTTTTTCTTGATTTTCATGCTCAACTAAATAATCCAGACTTCTCCAAATTTAGCGACAATTCCCGAACTTAGCGCAAGTTAGCCAGATTTACCGAGTTTCTACTATATTTGGAGGATCTCCGCCAGATTTGGTGGTAACCATTATATTTGGCCTTCGAGAAGGTGCTATGTGTTGCCCCCTCATTAGGCCACATGTTACCTCGCCATTGGCCCATGCCATGTCACTTCCCTCCATGTTAGCCTACACAGTCATCGTATGGACTACCACATGTCATCCGTATGGGATGCCACATCATCACCACATCAACACCCAAAAACACCTGCCACGTGTCAAATCTTGATGTTTCCATGTCATGATGTTGATGTCATGGTGACTTCATCTACCACATCATCCTTTTGTATTGCCACATGTCACGTCTATAAAATGCAACATCATCCTTTTGTACTTCCATGTGTTTCATTCGTACAGTGGCACATGTCACCCTGCCACGTGTCAACATCCATATGGTACCACATGTCCCTTCCATACAGTGCCTCATGTCACTTCCGTACTAGTCGAACTCAGCCTGAAAATGCCAAATTTGACTAACACATGTCAGGTCTTGGTGCTGCCACATCACCCTATTGACGTCATCTTGATGTACTACTGATTTCATTGTTGACTTTGACCTGCTGACTATGACTTTGACTTTTTTGCATGTTTGACCTAATCTTCAGATCGCGATAACTTTCTCATACAGTGTCCATTTTTGGAAAAAAATATATGGTCGGAATTGACACGATGATCCCTACGCAATGGAACTAGTTTTGTATGATTATGAGAACTTTGATTTTTAGTCTTTTCTAGATCCATTTTGGATCATCGTGAGTCAAGCAACGATGTAGGATATTATCTACTCCTCGGCGATACAAAGTGTCGTCGACGATAAGGTAGTTCTGAGCTTGATATTGTATATGTAATCGATCATCTCTCGAAAGATGCTAAGAGGACTTCAAGTTTTGAAGATAGATCAAAATGTCTCCATACCAGGGGTCCGAAGATGAGATAAGGAAAATGTGTTCATCCACAAATGAATCGACATGAATAACATCCTCATCTAACTGAGGGAAATCTGATATTAACTCAGAAAAAAATAGTAATTTCTTGGATTTTTCCGAAGAAAAATAGAGGTCGAACTCTTTCAAGATGAAAATCCTTATTATATTTCCCCCCTATGATACACCTAGTAAGGACGTATTGAAATGGGTTGACATCAACAAGTACGGTAGTTTTTCATAGCAATATATTTTCGTAATCTTTGAACCACATGTACGAAAACCAAAGATAGCTTCTCAACATGAGAGTACTTGAATTCAGGGTCAACTAAGTTTCGACTAAGGTAGTAGATGACATGATCATGGATCTCATCATCTTACTGAACTAAAACCATACCGATCGTCCCTTCAGATGCGACGATATAAAGAAAGTAATCTCTACTGTAGTCTGGAGGATTTAGTAGAGGCGTAGATACCAAGGATTTCTTAAGAGCATTGAAGGATTCTTGGTCTTGCTTATCCCATATACATAGAGTATCCTTCTTCAAGAGATGAAAGAAACCCTTAGTAATATTGGCATAGTTTACTATAAACTGATGTAAGAAGTTAGCTTTCCCCTGTAAACCTTGAACCTAACGAATATTGCGCGGGGGAGGCAATCAAAGTATTGCCTCAACCTTCAAAGGATCCACCATGATCCTAGTCTTAGAGACTAAAACTCCTAAAAGACTACCTGACCTAATGCAAAATATGCACTTATGAGGGTTTAAATGCATGTGATAATATTGACATATCTCAAAAACTAGTCAAAGGTGGGTAGAGTGATCCATTCTCTTGCAAGAGTGAGTAGCAAGATCATCGAGGTAATCTTCGACTATATGCTTGAGATCGTGAAAGACGAAGGGCATGGCTTGTTGGAAGGTTGATTTGACATGTTTAAGGAGGAAAGGCATTTTCCAGTATGCGAATGTACCCCAAGGAAAAATAAATTATGTCTTATGTTGATCCTCGGGTTTAATCTGAATTTGGTTGTATCCTAAAAAATCCATCCATAAAATAAAAAACCTTTATTCCCACACACTCATTGAGAATCTAATCAATGAAAGGTGTCGGGATGTTGTCTTTAGGACATGCCTTATTCAGGTCTCGAAAATCCATACACGCATGGGTGGTTCCTTCCTTCTTATTCACGAGAATGGGATTGGATAACCATTTAGTCAAGGGAACCAGGTAGATAAAACCTGCATTAAGCAATGTATCCACATCTACTTTAATAGCAGGGGCCTTCCTAGGATTGACAACTCTAAGTCATTTCCAAACAGGTTTAACATCCAGGTAGGTTTTAATCTCATTTTGTATAATGCAAGGGTTGATTCCTAGAATCTCTTCATATGACCAAGCGAATACATCACAAAATTATTTGAAGAGATCGATGTAGATCTGAATTTCTTCAGGCGAACAATCCACACCAATATATACATTTTCAATTTTACCAGGAATACGAGAGATATTGATCGTGACAGGAGGATAAATACTCACCATGTTTCCTTCGACTTAAATGTAGTGCCTATCAAGTGGAACTATGACATGAACGACTATCTCACTCAAGGTATATCTAAAAATGTCTTGTTTGATCCTAACAAGCTCTGGGAGGAAGTAAGAATGATGATGCATATCATCCCATGGCCCATCCGAACCATTCATGGCCTCTAAGATCGCTTCATCCGAAGGTAAAATATCATTGAGGCAATCATGTGAGAAAGACGATGAAATGTCCCACACGGGCTTAAGAACATGATCTTCGTCGTCTGTCTGTGAGGAGAAAGGATTTGGGTTGGAAGAAGAGTCAAGAACAACTTGATACGCTATCTCTACCGCCGAAATTAGCGTTTCCATTCCAATATGTGACTGGCCTTCAAAAGACATGGTCGGGGAACGTAGGGTCCAAGTATCATTAAAATATGAAGTTTGGAAAGGAACATACCTCATTGATGAAGCAGACCTACTGGACATGGAATAAATGTGATGAATTGGTGCCACGAAATAAAAGGTACCCATAAGGGAGGAATACATTCTGACACCAATATCCTCAGTTGTCGACTGAAATTTTTTTATCACAACGATCAATGGTCCAACTGATGCATTAGGACTAGCATGCACAAAGGATAATTGATTGATCGTCAAGATTTTCCCTTCGTGAGGAAAACAAAAAGTACAAAAAACATATGATACGACCACCTTGACATCCACCTCCACTGTATTTCCACCTAACTAGACTGGAAAGGTAGGAATAATACCGTGGGGAAGGAAAGAACGACCATCAAATATGTTCAACATGGTCGGATATTGAGAGAGGGTTGGAGAGCTGATGGATTTTCAACATGTTAGGGAAATCACGCACGTTGCAACACCTTCATGAATAATAGTGCATTTGATGGTATACTTTGAGTAATCCACATGGATTTAGAAGGCCACATGGTAAGAAAAGTGAGGTTGAACATCCATAATGTCAAACTTTATAACCTTAGAGCCACACGGGTCTAGATTTCCTAATGTAGATAGCAAGGCATTCCTCTATGAAGGACACATATGGAGTACCTCCAAAGATGACATCGCACAAGGGGATTGACCCAGATCCTCGACAATAGAATAGTTATGTGCATCTCTAGCATTAGGGTTGTGGGTAGAGAATTTGAGTACTCCTTTCAGAATACGAAGCAGAGACTCTGGATTTTCAATATGAAAAGGAATTTCTAGATGAGGGCGAGACTCTAGACCTAGAACAACCTGTGAAGAATTGTAATCACAAGACCGAGTGGCTACATTAATATGAGACTTAACCATATTTACGCATAGATGGTTGCCTTCATGCGCTATAGGGTTTTGATTCCCATTCATCGCATTTTCGGCATTAGAGGAGCTCAAGGCCATGTGTTGATTATGAAGAAAAGGATTATTCAACACAATAGGCGATAGAGATAAGAGCCTCACAACTTCCTCAAGTTTGGGGCACAAGTGGGTAAGGTGATCATTAGTACAAAGATTAGAATGGAATTTCACCTTCCGCTTCTCTCCATTTCCCTCACCAACATTAACCTTCAATATATCATTATTAGCATTGTCCTTGGTTTTATTATCATTCCTCAGACCCTTACGATTACCTTGTCCTTTCCTTTTATTCCCTCCTGGTTGCTAGTAACCATTCGGGTTGGTCGACGAATGTACAAAATGCACATCAACCAACTGAGTGGGATTGGAGGACATAAACAAAGCATGTCCTCCTATAGACTAGATTATAGACAACTCTTTCAACTGGTTCATCACCAAGTCTATATATTTAACATTTCAGAGACTATAATTCCATCGACATGAGGCCCAATATTTTTTCTAGGGTCGTAGTTTGACCTCAGTGCGTTAGGAAGAATTTTGTATAACATCCCAGAATGAGCATATATGAGATCTAATTGCTGGTCTTTGAAAATCAATTCCTCTTCAGATGTTACCCCAGATGTAGAGACATCCTTCGAAATATAAGGCAGTAAATACTTAAGAAACCATTCCAACAAGAACTATGGAGGAATGTAGGCTTTGATCAACCTCTTCCATCTATGCCACCCTTGGATGTGATCCAAGATATGGGTGGATTTGTCCCGGTGGACGACCGACAAAAGTTCTATCTCGAAATCGTAACAAACAAACAATTGGAAGTGGTTGAGGAAAAATAAAACCATTTGATTAAAATTCCTATAAGTCTCCCCTAGTAGCTCTATGTACCATTTCGCTGCAACCCCCGTGAGGGTGTGTTGAAACAATCTTAAACAATTAGAATTGTCATTAAGGGATTTGGGAGAGCACCAAAGATGACAAGTGGTGATGTGATCACTAGGATCCTCACTAGTCTTTCCCTTGAATTTTGGAATATCCAAAGGAAGCTTGGTGGGGATGGGGGCCCATGTCAGGTCATGACACACTAGGTCATTCACTAATCTTGAGAAGTATGAAAAATTAAGCATGGAAAAAAAAGGGAGTTAGGGTTGTGGCATCTGGCCCCAATCTCTCAGGAAAGGTTGTTGCTGGGGAATTGCATCCCATCCAGGGTTCTGGTATGCACCATGGCCCTATCTGGGATTGTAAAACCCCCCTCCAAACTGATTGATAAGGGGTTGTTTGGGCACCATTCTAGTAGGAATGTTAGAATGAGTGTTGTAAATATTCCCCCCAATTGGAGTAGCTATAGGTTGGGTGTTTCCCAAAGTATGAAACTGACCTCCCCCGAGTGGAAATACAGAGGATAGAGGTAGATTGGTCATGCCAAATGTGTTGGTCAGAATCAATGTGGAGGAGGTAGGTGTAAAGGACATAACATAAGCAATGACTTTTTCGCCTGGTTGATTACTCAATCTAGGAACATTAAGACTAGGATTAGACCCAGGATGAAAAGGAGGTTGGCTTCCAACTGTATTATTCATTTGGGGAATGTGAGCTCCACCAAACAAGAGTGGAATATGTGAAGGAACCATACCTCCAATTCCAATACTAGGATTTGTATTCGTCACTGGAATGGATGAAGAAAATTGCGATGTGAGATTCAACATACCATAAGAGAAATGGCTAGAGGCCATAGGGATGGACTGAGTATTGTACCTAGGTGTACCAAAAATAGACCCAAAAGGTTTTTTCACTATAAGTTGAGTAGAAACCATAGGTTGGATAGGAGTGATGACCAGAACCTATGACACTACAACCATAATGGTTGAAGGCGTAGAATGAGTTCCATTAACTACGATAGGTATGGGAGTCAAAGGGATCCCATTAGCTTTCTGACTCGACTTAGTACTCATACTTGTATGACCACAAGTCTAGTAGGTGGAGGTGTGTGTACCATGATTGATAACTTTACTCCTTTTAGAAGGAAAAGACTTAAGATGTGGTGGTAGCTTCAACAAACGGCGAGACCTGCGAGGAAGCGGGTCTAGCTCCACGATGACTCAAGACTCAAGATATAAAAAAATCCTAAGGCCAACTAACAATTAATGAGAACACCAAAATAAACAAGAGGCCAATATGCATACAAACAAGAAATAGTGGCAGAAAGGGGCCTCCCTCACTAAATTAGGTATGCCTCACCCAAGAGGGGCCTGAGACTCCCTTTAAAAGATTAGAGGTATTAGAACCAATTATAAGGGCCCTTATGGGATTAACAACGTAGTCGTTCATATCCCCTCAGAGAGGTAATCCTCCATAAAGTTTGTGTTTTTTCTGACCCTTATTTGACCCATGGTACCTGTAGAATAACCCCTGCATGTAACCTATGTGGATACCTATGTCAAGAAACTAAATCCACCACAATATAACCAATGTGTGGGTGAACAGTCATAAGTGAGGTCCACCGTATGGGCAGGGTAACAAAGCCCAAAATCTTTAAAGCACCACCTCTCATAGATGTAAAGGAACTAACATGACCCCTAGATACAAATAGATCCCCAAAAATATCTCTGATGCAAAGAAGGTTTTAGAGGGATATCTCTGCAACCAGCTTCGAACGACCTCGTGCTTAACTATAGTGTGAGCAGAGCCTCATAACATCACTAATTATACAATGTATTTCACCACTCCCTTAGTGAGACACATATGTTGAGTTTAATAGCCTTGGATAAGTTTACTCACAAAACCATATTCCAAGGCTCTATATCTTAAGCTAGTTTGTGCACCTTGAAAAATAAAATCGTTTCTAATCAATTTTAAATTTATCAACGTTACTTTTAGTGGCTTTGTTTACTCAAAAGATGTGGTCGTGAAACTGATGATGTTATGACTCAACAAGTAAAATAAATAAATATGAATATAATGCAAAGTCCTAAATTCAATTATTAACAAATGATAAGCTTTTCAAAATGAAACTTTCAATTCAACTCTACAATTTGAAATAAGATGCAATCTTTCCATACAAGTATCAAGATCAATAATAAGAACCCAAAATATCAAATTCCATAATAAAAAATGTATATTTTTTGTATTTTCAATATAAAGAAATGAAAATGCAAGGACTGAACCACAAAATGATATATAGACCCTATTGTAAGAAGAAATCTACAAACCAAGCTGAATATCAAGAAGAAAATGCCCAACCCAATATGAAAGGACAACCAATGAAAAATATGATGAGAAAGAAAAAACGCCTGAAAATTCAACCAAAGAAAGGTTTCCTATCACTCTACAGGCACTCAACAGTTATGGCAGAGACCCAAGAAGACTCAACAACCATCAAAATGCACCTAGAAACCACCAAACTCAACAATAAATAAATAAAAGGATGATGTACACAACTATCTAGGAAAAAACCAGATATGTACGCACCCTAGAGAGCGAAAACTCACGTATGTATGCGTCTGTCAAGGGGAAAACCACATATGCGTATTAAAACACTACCAAGTTAAGGATAAGGCCAAGAAACTCAAACTCAAAATGAAAATAGGTTTTCAAGTAATCAATCGATAAGGAAACTCAAGCTAAAAGAGAGAAATCTAAGGAGAAAAACACTCCAAACCCCAAAAAGAAGATTCAATCCCTAGTATGGTCACCAATTCTGTTTCAAGGAAAATCACTCTATGGCAAGGGGTAAACCACAAAATATAGAAATGACTGCAGAAATCGACTCTAATCACAAGCATGCTATATAAACAAACATGCTAAGAAGACAAGATAAAGAGCCTACCTTGTTTGGACGTTCGATGAAGACCACCATTGAGAACTGGAATCAAAGATATATACCTGCAACTTTTCCTCAACAACCCAAGATACACAAGCATATGGTGATAATATATAAATTTAACACAAATAATAGAATAATCCATCAATATTCATAACAAATATGCCCATGGAATAAAAATTCAAATATTTTCAAGACATTAATTGGACGAGAAAAGCGTATTTCTATTAAAATATGATTAACAAAAGTGTATGAGTGACAAGCTTCCGTGTAGGCACGTCTCAGAACCAAGAAACTAAGTCCCTTGTAGCTGGGCCTCAACCGGTTCAATCCTTCACCAAAGGCAAGCTCATATAAGAGAGACAATGAGGTTCTCCATCAAAGAGAGAAGATCTTGGGGGCTGGACAATGTGTTCAAACTTTAAAGGACAAAGGGATGCAGACTCAATATGAAGTGAATAATTTCTCTAGAGTAACTTTTCTCTCAAAAGTTGAATTCTTCCCCTCTTTCCAAAACTTGGATATGGCCCATTTACATCCTTCAATTAGAACTGAAGGGATGAGTAAGAATGTTTCCAATATATGGAAGGTCAAGGATCATAGATCTTGTGATGTGACATAGAAACCCGACACCATTTTTTTAATTTCGGGCACAAAACCCAGTGTACGCAGGCTATAATGGTGAAACCTGTGTATATGCATGATATATAGTTGTTAGGGTGCGTATATGTGGAAAAATATTATTTTTAGATCTGGTAATTGCAAAAAGGGACTTCAAGTCTACATAGGGAAATGGAAAAGGCCTTCTGAGCAAGTTGCATGGGGTGAGGCAAATCTTTCTATAATAGAAGAAGTTCTACATGGCTTCTTATTTGATATTTTCCAATACATACTGTCACATTTTCAAAAGATTGAGCATTAAAAAAAGTGTAAATTGCAAGGTCGACCCAGTAACCATGTGGTACCAAGCCCTATCGGGACAAAAGGTTATTCATTATTTCTATGAAGTTTATAATGACTTCGTGTATACGTTCAAGAAACTTCTTTTCAAAGAGAATACTTCTAGAGTGACATTGGAAGCATCTATTTTTCTAGATACAAAGGGGATTTTGGAAAAAATGGATGATTATAATATTATTAGAATTTTTTGTTCTCATGAAAAAACCCTTTTAATACGCTATTACGTACCAGATAAATTATTTTTTATTGAAATAACAAGACAATACAAGTCCTAGTTCCATATTTTCTATGAAAAAAGGAAGAAACAGTTCATCCCTAAACCTTGGAAAGTTGGTGAAATTCTATTGAGGGGAATCACTAAAATTGACGAATTTTCTTCCTATCTCGACCAATACAATTTAATATTTGCATAAGATATTAATGGATTTGATCTTAGTCACATATTTTACAATCATATGGTATCAATTGAAATTAGTCCTGCATTGGCTAATACCCTTATATTTGGAGAAGAAGAAGGAGATAGCCACGACCCTCCTATTCGGGATATTGAGTAAACATCTGGTGATATAGAAACTATTGTAAGTACCACATAGCATTACAAACAAAGGGGAAAACCCTCTGGTGAAAGAAGTACCCAATGTCCTATTGTTTCTCATAGAAGTGTATTTACCAAAGTAAATTTCCAGTCTCTAGCATCTCAACAAAGGAAATCCTCAACTAATAATTCAGATGATGGTGGTGAGAAGAACCCTCCTCAAGGAAATTTGGAAAACCCTCACAAGTTGAAAGTAAAAAGAAAAAGAAACAGACCTCAACAAGAGGAGGAAGAAAAAAACATACCTAAAAAATAGATTTCTCTTGAACACATGGTTTTGGAAATGATAGAACAAAGAAGAAAACAAGAAGATTTTCCTTCTCAAAGTCGTATAAATCAATTAAAAGCATGTTGTATTCAAATAATTAATATATTAATGGGACTTTTAAGTGAACTTGATGACCTGACATGCAAAAATACCGAGGCATATTCAAAATTAATTGGGTTAGATATTGTGGGCACTACTATTGAGGTATCAAATCCAAAGTTGATAGAAAATTCAATGCTCCTAACTAGACAAATATTTGAGGAACATGTTGAGACTTTGAAAAGATTGTCGATAGAGAAATTTGACAATATGGTAGAATACACTAATGATGATGTTGATAGTTGGTTAGTGGAATATGAAAATAGGATTGAAGATATTGAGACCACCTTGCAAAATTTATCAATCAACCTTAGAAAAATTGAAAATGAATTATTTAATATCAAAGTCAAGCAAGAGATGATTGTTTCTCTCCTAAGAGAATATATTAAAGAATTGTTAAAATTGGGTTTAATCAAGATTAACAAGGGACCATCAGAAGTAGTTAATACCGATCATATAATTGAAACAAGAAAATATACAAAATTTGCATCAACAAGCAAATGATGTCGTGAGAAATTCATCATAGTAAGTGTAGAGATCACATTTATTCTCAAAATTTTCCTTTAAGATAAGAAATCATCTAGTTATGTTTATTCTTTACTTGAAGAACATAACAGATTTTGTATCTATTCTTTCTCTTTTTTTTTCCAAGTTCAACCTTTCTTTTCACTTGATCCATTGACTCCATTCTCTTCTCTTCTTTCATTTTATGGTCCGCAGGAGCCCCAATCCTTGTCCTTTTGTACAAACTCTTTTATTTTCATCAGACTGTAAAGACTTATTATTTTTTAGAAAATCCTAGAGAACCAATTCATGGTTAATTTTGATTGTATATTTGAACACTAAATATTTTAGGATAAGATATTTGAAATTGACTCATCAAAATATTATTTAGATTCTAATGAAAAACTCTTTTAAGTTTCTCTAATTTTTTGGGGACCATCTCTTTTCTTCCTATAAGTGCAATCAAATATGTTTTATGGATGTGATGAATGTGAGATCTATTTTTATTTCTTATAATATATGATCTGTATATATTATTTATGCCAATTGTATGAGTGAAGGCTCATGATCCTTCTCTTAGGAATTGTTTCTATGTATATTTATATATTTTATTTTAATTGAGAAATATATATTTTGGGGCTAACTTCATAGAATTCTCCTACTTATAAATATTGTCCCGAAAATAATTTCAAGAAATATATTTTAGAAAAATTCAAAGAGGAGTAGCACCTTTATAAAAATGCAGGGGGATTCATGTCCTCATGAGGTTGTTGTTTCAGTCCTAGAAAACTCAAATATCAACATTTTTGGCAACCGTAGTGGGGAAAGAAGATAAAATTTTATTTTTGACAAAAGTTTTTTTTTTATGAATCAACCTCAACCTGATCAACCCCAGTTGCAAACTAGATTGGGAAATCAAAGTGTTTTACACCAATTGTATGATCTTGTGCTGACAACGACACAAACCCATGAAGAATTAGAAAGATCTTGGAAAAATATGGTCCAAGAAGAAAAAAGACAGATACCAAGGATACAAGTACAAATAAGAGAAAATATAAATTGAATCTAGAAGAATATAAGGGACCTATAACCATAAGTAGAAGTAAACAGTTTCATCTTCTACAAATTGAAGAAAACCCTTTTGAAGAAAAAGAGAAATATCTGGCCATGGGTGATAGAAATTAAATTGAGGATCAGGAAGAAATATGTGAATAAAGGTGTGAAAGACATATAAATACAAGAACAAGGGTTATATAATGCCCTCTTAACCTTCAAAGAGAACAACATTATCTTCCAAATCTTCCACAAGGAACATTGCTAGTATTTTCAGGGGATGAAGCAATAGATCCAACAAGACATATGGATTTATTTTAGGACATGTGTGATTTTCATGTGATATAATATGATGATGTAATTGTAATATTGTTCCTTCAAAACTTGAATGGTAAAGAATATGAATGGTATGCATCCTTTCCTACAAGATAAATTGGATCATTTGATGATCTTGAAACAATGTTTTTGAATATGTATGCTCCCCCAATAACATACCATACTCTCCACACACAATTTACTCAAATATGTCTGAGAATGAATGAAAACATTCGAGATTTTAAGTAATATTTTATAAGACATTGAATAAAATTTCAGAGGAACAAAATCCAAATGCTTCGGTAATACTAGAGTGTTATGAGAATGCGATGACTTCTCATGTAAAGTTTTCTATCATAAATTCTCAAATTGAAACTTTATGCAGAGAAGTGTAAAAGGCCATAGAAATGGAAGAGATCATGTTGGAAACGAGTGTTGAACCTGACATCATCCTTGGAAGAGTCCAAAGAAAAATGGACAATTTGGCCATTTCAAATCAAGAAGCTTCAAGTTCAAGGAGAAATAAAGATAAAAAAACACATCATATTGAAAATCAAAGAGTTGGAGGAGGATTTTTCAAAGGAAGTATCCCAAATGTAAAGAACGATCCTAATGAGGCACAATAAACTAGACAGGGGATGGAAATATCTTAGATGAACCGAAACATCCAACAAATGAAAAATGAAATAACAAGATTGAGGAGAAATGAAAATTTTATTCCTAATCCAAGAATGTCAGTCCAAGAGAAAAGAAGGAATTCAATCCAAGAATAGAGGACCAGATGTGATGGTACCACTGATGAATTCAGACAAAGGGTGCCAAGAGTACCCAATGCAAACACTGTAATTTTAGAAGATACTTTTGAAGACCAATATTATGATCAAGAGGTTGATTACATTCAAGAATAAATTCTTGAATCTGTACAGATGGATGAATGCGAGTCATCCATGCATATATTTGAGGAAAATACAAATTCGCAAGATAATGTTGTGCATACTAGAGCACAAGAAAATAAACCAAAAACAAAAGAGAATTTGGGAAAGGGAAAAGAAAAATAAAATGTAGACAAAGAAAGAGAAAGAACGAGGCCAAGTGGAACAAAGGTTGGTAAGAAACAATTGGTTGTAAGTCAATCAATCCTCCTTAGATGACATATAAATTAATAGATGATCTTTCAAAATTAAGAATTAATTTTCCATTTGTAGCATCCCTAGTCACCAACTAGCATATACCACTTAAAATTTCAAACTCTGATACTAATTTAAATCATAAAATACTTTGCAATTGCACTGATTCATACAAAATAATAACATAAATACACATGCAACATACACAGGAAAAACCCATGAAAACAAATGCATAAATATTAATGCAAAAAATGAATTAACACACAATTGACACTTATATTTGATTAAAATAACACCAACTACGTGCAAACCTTCCATGTTCCTCCCAGCCTTAGACCACACTACTCATAACTCTCAGCAGTGGGTCACCCATGAGGTGGGGCTTAAAATACACCTAGGAAAGGGAATCCTAAACCAAGATAAGGTCTCCCAGAAATTATAAATCTCAGACTCTAGTGCCAAATCAAGCTAACAACCTACAGTCCCTCTTTCCCTACATGCCTATCCCACCCTAGGAAGTGTTCCCCTTCTCTACTCAACAGTATTTCAGCTTCACCACTTCCCTTCCGGGGTTTCAACAACATGCCAGACATGAAGTCTCAGAGCCCTATAACTGTAGCTTGGCACCTTTAGAAATCAATTCCCAACAATTCTCTCACCTAGAGAGAATGCTCATGGGCCTGAAAACGTGCCTCTTCAATATCCTATGGGCTTGACAACCTACTTCTTCAGTCCAACTCCAAAGCTAACCAGGGTACAGGTACAGGTATAGGTATAGTAATAGTAGGGTACAAATGATAGTTGAGCAAGTGCAGGAATGATTATAGAATGATATAAGAATTAACTAATTCCAAACTATATGTATGCATGTTCCCAAATTGACACTTTTCATGTTTATAACTACCTTGGGCCCACTTGTCCCCATCCTTAGAACTTAGGAGAAAAATAATTATCCATACTTTATACTTTAAGGAATATTAATATAATATTCCTTTGGGGTTAAGCTCCCTCTAGCTTAGTCCCTTATCCTTAACTTTTATCCCCCTTTCCCTATCTAGTGGAGTTTATCCTCCCATACTCTTCTACATGGTTGGTCTGCAACAACAATGTGTTTTCATTAATATTTGCATGTGATTACATATTACAATTATGGATCATTGGCCATTTAACATCTAGCTCTCCATCCTAATAAGCACATAGGAACATGGTCTCAAAATACATATACACAAAGGCACTCTGGCCCCAAAACCGCACACTTACTCCATTGTATGAAAAACTCAAGATGGTGTGCACCCTTCCCTTAGTGTGTAATCCTCCCACACTTACACAGGTGCAAAATACATTATAAAATATGCACACTCCTTTGGTATGAGATTCCCATGCACTGACTCAATGCACGCAGAACCAAACCAAATACCTTGTACCATTATCTCACCAACTTATGTGTATAATTACATTTACATTTACAATCAGTACCCACATCTCACTAGCATATATGTTCATTTACATTTATATGTACAATTGGGGCTCAATTGAGATATTCCCCTCCCCCTTATTTATGCACTTTCCTTAATGGATTATATACATATATACAACCAAGATTCCAAAAGTATTCAAAAAGTTGAGGGTATTCTGCCCGCATAGCATCCTCGTGCTCCCAAGTTTCATCTTCAAGACTGTACCAGATCCATTGGACCTTTACTAGCCCTCCAGCTCAATGTTGGAGTTGCTTGATCTTCCGGTCCAATATGCACACTGGATGCACTTGAAAGTTTTCCTCTTGCTCCAGCTAAATCACATTCCAATCAATGACATGATTAACATAAGGTACACAATTTTTTAGCAATGACACATGGATTACATTATGAATACACATTCATGTCGTTAAGGAAAGCACATATGCTATAGGACCAAACCTATCTAGGATTTCAAATGATCCATAGTAACGTGTTGCCAACTTTGAACAATTTCCCAACTTCAGGGAACTTCTATTGGATTTTTCTTTCAAGAACACATGGTCACCCACTTTAAATTATCTGTGAGTTCTTCCTTTATCAACATATCTTTTCTTCCTATCTTGGGAAGCCTTTAAATTCTGTTTTATTTTCATCATCTACTAGACTTCCATTTCCCCGAGTAGTTATGTCCCAACCATTTCTCTGTCTATTGGGTTGTACCAACTCACTGGGGTGTTGCACTTTCTACCATAAAGTGCCTCAAATGGGATCATATTTAGAGATTCTTTTTACCCAATTTTATAATAAAACTCTACCAAATGAAAATAATCCTCCCATTTGGATGGTTTATCCATCACATACATTATTAACATGTCTTCTATCATCTCATTCACCCTTTCTGTCTACCCATATGAATCTAGATGATAAGCTGTGATAAAATTCAGATTTGTTATGAATCCATTGAATAATCCTTTCCAAAAATTTGATGTAAATTTTGGATCTCTGTCAGACACAATTGTCTTGGGTATACCATGTAGTCAAGAAATTTCTTGCACATAAATATCAACAATAATGGTTGTCATGTGTGTGAGATTTATTGGAATAAAATGGGGAACTTTAGTAAGATTATACACCGCTACCATGATAGAATCATGTTGCTTGTTTGTTATGGGTAGTTTGGTGATGAAATCTATTGTTATAACTTCCCATTTTCACTCAGGAATGGGCAATGGATGTAGCAAACCAACTAGGTTTTAATGCTCAACCTTGACCTTTTGACACTCCAAACACCTGGCAATAAAATCAACTATATATTTCTTCATACCTAGCCAATAATAATGGCTCTCAACAACTACAACCATTTTTGTGGTAACCTGGGTGCCCAACATAAGGCAGATTATGCATTTCTTTTAAAATCGGTTTTTTCAATTCCTGATATTTTGGCACATAAATTCTCCCAATGTACATGTGAATTTCATATTTTCCTAGATTATATTCTTCACTTTCCTGCTGCAAAATACCTTGTTGTAATTTTGTTTTTATCTCCATGTACAATAAATCTGATTTTCTAGCCTCTAAGATTTTGTCTTTAAAACATGATTGGTACATGCTAATGGATGTAGAATGCATCTCATGCACCCTTATGCTAAGTGAATTAACCACCTTTTTCTCTTTCCCCTTGATATGCTTTATATCAAAGTCATATTCACTGAGGAATTCTAATCACCTGATTTACCTGGCATTTAGATTTGGATTTTCAAATAAATATTTCAGACCACTATGGTCAGTCCTCAGCTCAATTGTTTTTCCCATGAGGTAGTTCCTCCACATATTCAAGGTATGCACTATGGCTTCCAATTCCAAGTCATGAGTATCATAGTGCCTTTCATGTTTCTTTAATTTCCTTGATTCATAGCACACCACGTACCCATTTTGACTAAGGACTCCACAAATCCCTTCTTTACATGCATCAATGCATACAATGAATTCTTCAATTGGATCAATAATACTTAGTATTGGAGCACTTCTTAATAATACTTCAATTGTTGGAAACTCCTTTCACAATCCGATGTCCAATACAACTTCCCACCCTTCCTCTACAAGGAAGTGACTGGGTGTGAAATATTTGAGAAACCCTCAATGAATATTCTGTAGTAACCTGCAAGTCCCATGAATGATCTCACATCAGATACATTCCTTAGTGTTGGCCACCTCTCAATGGCCTTTATCATTTCTGGGTCCACTTATATTCCTTCCTCTCAAATGATATGGCCCAAATAATGAATTTTCTTCTAATAGAATCAATAATTTCTCAATTTGGCATAGAACTGATGCTCCCTCAATACCTATAACATCATTTTAAAGTGTTTCTTGTGCTCTTCATTAGACTTAGAATATATAAGAATTCCATCCAGGACGACAATGACAAACTTTCATAAGTATTCTCTAAAAATACTTATGTAAGTTTGTCACTTAGAGGGGTATTCTTTGAAAATACCCCTCTAACTGTTGGAAACACCTACCACACTTAGAGAGGGTGGGGGGTGAATGCGTGTGGGGCTATTTTTCCCAAAACTTCCATCTTACACAAAACTCATTAGTTAGCATTCAACATTTATTCATTACTCATTGCTATCATTTATAACCAATTAGATGTGAACACATATCAACAATATATATATTAGTATTATATCATCAACAAGTCATTACAACAAGCCATCACCACAAGGAACTCAAAGAACACAATATGTATGTACAATTTTTCTTTTTATTACGGACTACAATCCTTGGGGTTTATCAAAAACAATTGAATAGAGTACAACTCTACAAGAGCACCAGATCTATATGCAAGACTCAACTTACATCCTCAACACCAAATGAGTTGAGGCAATTGTCCTCCACAGATACCAATCTGTCACAGGTACATGACCTGTCAGTAGTGCATCCCATGTGTGTACACGTCCTGGCTCACTACAACCCATGTATGTATGTGACCAATCTATAATACAACATGCATGTGCTTTTGTGCAACTAGGTTTTTTATTTTCTTCACATGCTCAGATCTTCTGTTACCTGCAATCACATTCTCTTCTGGCTTTCACTGTCCAAACTGCCAGCCAGCCAGTCACAACACATCCAAGCTCTCCAATATCTTATTCATGCTTTTCAATAATATGATATAAATTCCACTCAAACATGTGTAAAACACCAGTATACTATAACCATCATATCATTACTGAATCATAAGAGTGCTTCTCACTCCATCAACCAACTCAAACCACATCATAACAACCATACCAATAATGCCTTAAGCATTCACCAAAAAAACTAGAATATCCATCAAGACAATAATATCACCATACTAGAATCTCTGTGGCAGATCTGAGTCCATAGAGTGCAGATCTGGAACCTACTCTAGTCTTCAACAACCATTCATCATCTCAAACAAAAATATCCATGGTTTTATCTACTGTACGTGCCCTATCCTCATACATCCCACGTGTGTATGCGCTCTGGCCCATTACGGCTCGCGTATACCTCAAAAACTAGGGTTTCTGAAGCTTCGAGAATTTTTCCATCAAGATATCAGACATTGTCGAAACATTGATGCATCCATGAGATCCTCCTCACTCTCTCTGTCTCTCAGAATAGATATTCATTCATGCTCAAGAGATACTCACAAAAGATACACAAGATATACTACCAAAATGTTCTTCCAAAAATGTACTTTTCACAAGAGACTCTAGCCTCTTATTTATACTCTTCATATTCTAGATCACTTAACCCGTTTTTAGGCCACTTAACCTATTTTCCTCATTTTAAGGTTAACCACTTTCCATAAATAGAAAGTTATCCATTACTTTATCATTTAAATATTCCTCCTCGATTTTGTCACCTTACTTTAATATTTAAATAATCCTTCTTGATTTTGTCACTTCACTTTATCATTTAAATAATAATTTATTCTTCTCAAGCACTTTGACTTCTTTGACCTTATGGGGCTTCAAGCCATCATATGGGTGTCCTTCAACTTCGTAGGGACATAAATTTCAAACTGTGAGGAGTTATGTGACATTCCACATACCACTGGAAATGGCATGACAAGAACTATCCATCTAGGATAGTTTCACCAACAACCTCACTGATATTCATCTCATTATTCCACATGCAAGCATGGGTTCTCTCAACCACAACTCAACCACAAAGTGTCTTCCCGTGATGGATTTCACCATAAATGCACCACTTTGGATTTCATCCATTTGTAATTCTTATCAATCATGACAAAAATAATGAGTCATCTTTACATCAAACAAACTATGCATCATATATCAAAGAATACATCTTCATAATGTATCAATGACAACTCATTGATCCATCTTCATCCATGCATCATATCAATGATAAATTATTGATCCATCTTCATCGATTGGTTTCCACTTGACATCTATCATTCTCATCAAGGACGATACATATACATTTTTCATCAATCAATCCTATCAATCAATCCATTGACATCAATCAATCATTTAATCACTTGACATAAATCAATCAAACCATTAGCATCAATGACAACATGATCCAACACATTCATTAGACACATGAAGACAAGGGGCGCATTTGACAACCCAAATGGAACCACTGTGAACTCATAATGTCCATACCTCATTCTTAAGGTAGTCTTGTTGATATCTTCTTCGTTAATTCTTACCTGATGATAGCCTGAAATTAGATCAATCTTCAAGAATATTTTTTCATTTTTTAGTTGATCAAAGATGTCATATATCCTTGGAAAATTATACTTGTTCTTAACAGTTACCTTGTTCAACTTCCTGAAGTCAATGCAAAGTCTCAATGTTCCATCGTTTTTATTCAAAACTAATACTGGGGCACCCCAAGGTGACATACTTGGGCGTATATACCCCTTCTTCAGAAGCTCTTCAAGTTGCATTTGTAATTCCTTTAGTTTTGGTGTAATCATCCTATAGGGGGTCTTGGATACTCGGGTTTCTCCAAAAATCATATTGATGGAGAAATCAATATCTCGCTTGGGTGGGAATCCTGGTATTTCTTTAAATACATCTTTAAAATATTTTAGAACTGTATAATATTCAATATTTGGGACCTTATCTTTAGAGGTCTCTTCCATACGTGCTGCAAATATTTGACACCCTTTCCTGTAACTTTTCTTCAGCTGCAAGGTTGTAACTTCTCTGATAATTACTGACCTAGGAATTCCCTGTATTGTCCTTAAGTTCCCTTCCTCATCCAATCAAGTAAATTCCTTATTATAACGGTCTAGGGCATCATGATGTTGGTCCAACCAATACATACCAATTAGGTAGTCATAGGAACCTAAAGGTATGATGTTCAAATCTTCCCTGGTGTGCAATCCATTCATGTCCACTGGGCATTCCTTAACCATATCATTAATTTTCTTTTTAGCTTCTGTAGCTAGCTACACCAACCAAGATTTTCCAAGATTTCTTCTTGGAAATTGAAATATTTCCACCATCTTAGGATCTAGATAACTATGACTATCTCCTGAATCAATTAAAATAGAAATGGTTTGGTTGTTAATATTACTTTCCACTTCAATCATATTTGACTGAAACTTAGCTTGCTTGTTATCCAGGGCTATGTAGATCCTAGGTACATTTCATCCCATGTCCTCCACTATATCATATTGTTGTACATTGTGAACAATCCTCACTTTTTCACCTTTGTGAGGGAAATATCTATACATATGATCTCCCCCACAAACCCACCATTGAATAGGTGGATTCCTTGGTCTTTGCCCGAAAGTCTCGGTCATTCTGGGTTCTTTAGAAGATGACTTCCCTTGATAATTATTTCTGAAGAATGGTGGCTTAGTTCCCTTCTTCATCTGTTCCATCCTGTTTTTCTTATTGTCTTCCCAAGATTTTTGGAAAGTTGGTCTCCCTTTATGTTGATAATTGTTACATAAATATTCCCCTGTGGACATGTGAACTTTCCCTTGGATTACTGACCCCCATAGAAAGATAGAAAAAAACAAGTGGACACTAACATCCATTTTAATTTAGTTTAACTAATAATAAAGAGAGAGACGGAGAAAAGGTGTGATGCACCTAGTTTCAAAGTTTGTCCTCACTGCTTCCAATCCAAGCTTGATCTCAAAACTTCTTAGCGCAACTTGATACCTGAAATGCAATAGATAGCAAATAGAAACAAAGAACTCCTACTCTACAAGATTAGATCAAACAAATTCATCTACAAATATTGAAGGAACAATAGAGAAGCACATGAAAGAATACACAAGCTTGAAGGAAATAGGCCAAGTATATTAAAATGAGAACCCAAAGAGAATACTTACAAAAATGGATGATGATGAAACATTCCTCCAATATCCCCTCATCCAACCCTTGCACCATGCTACCAAGATCATAATTTTGACATCTAAAATCTTCCTCCTTTTGTCCATGGAAAGCCCTCATTATATAGGATTTGGAGGCTTAACCACCATGGAGAAGATCATTCACTAGATCCATTAATATGGGATGTCCAAGATTTTTAGGGAGAAAATATCTCTCAAGGATTTTAAGGAGGAAAAGTCTCTCAAGATCCAACAAATTAGGATTTTGGTTTGAGAAAATATCTCAACCATCCATGAGATTCTCAACCTCTCTTGGAGATTAGGAAACTAAATGTGAGTTATATTCTCACACAAAATCAATTTCCTTTTTATGAATATTAATAAATAATTCATCTGCGCATAATATTTCAACCTTCATATATTATATTTCTCCTCTACATTGACTAGGGATTGTGACAAATGTTATTTCATTGTGTCAGTGTATGTGACACTTTTATGACACTTGCGACACTTAGGGTGTGGTACTTAAGTGTGGAATTTTTATGTGTAACAAATTTCCCCCTAAAGTATGAGGTCATAAGAGAAACTAATGGTTGAAACACTTTACAATTATTCAATGCAAGGACATGGAATTGGAGAACCTGGAAGAAGCTGCAAACAACCATAAAAAATATTAATATATGTTCCATTTCTGAGGCATGCATACTTATGCCCGGACTATAAATGACTCAAAGTATGGTTGCCAATAAATACACTACATACCCATGATGATATTTACTAAGGGTATGGACACCAGAGATACAACGCGAATCCATACTTCTATGACATAAACAGATCGTAGCCACAAAAAATACACAGTTGAGCTATGAGATGATAAAACATAGCCATAGACCAATATAATGTGGATCTATGTGACAGTATATATATCATCATTGTCAAATGATTTCCTTCACAACTTGGGTAGAACATATAACAAAATGAATGCTCAACCCATGGTCTTCGTCCCAATTTGGATGTGGTACAAATCTAGCCATGTGAATATCTATTTTGATGTTGAACATGGTAGAAACAACTTTATTACCGGTCATTGAGGTAAACTGCTAAAAAGTGCGAGGGAAATCACCAATGATGTCAATGAATCCCAAGGTACCCTATTACATTCCAACAAATTTGAATAAATGAGTTGAGGTCGAACATTCGTGGAATAATCCAATTATAGGTCAATGATGTACGACTAAAGTCAGAAGTGAGGAGGCCTTCCATTGAGGCATGCAGGTCCCAAGGTAATAACTAGTTTCTAAGTCTAATTCATGGATGATGTTTTGAAGTCGATAGGAAAACACTCATCGAAGGAGGGCCTTGATGTATCCCCCATCATCAACACAAAATTGACACAAAAGAGTGATAAGATATAGCAGATGAACACAGACTGAAACAGGTATGGAAACTGGTAATGATGTATATGGTTGAATCTTGAGGCGGAAACTTCCCTTGAACACTGAGGCACAATGTGAGACTTAGTGGCATAAACACAGAGTGGAACAAAACATAATGCAATGAGTGTTGAGGCATTCTTTGGATGGGTAAAAGGAGTGAAAAGACTCATAGGATTGGTTCAGTGCAAAGGTTTACCATATTATCCAAGTGTTCAGTGTTGAGGTTAAAACAAGTGCCTTGTTCAAGGGTGACTGCAAGAGATGCTTACACAATTTTTCAAGAAAATTGACCCACTTCCTTCAATTCGCCCCCCCCATCTAGATAGATGAGTACGCATTTTTAATTTAGAGAGATCGAGGAGGATAACACATGCTCGATATAACTCACCTTTAGTAAGTTTCTCTTCCTTTATTTAAAAAAATGGAAGAATTAAGGGTTTGTTCCCATATGGTTCCTTCAATGTGTAGTTTAGCAAGTCTGAAAATAACTTAAAGGAGACTCCAGGGTTGTCCTTTTTCATAATTTTAGTCTCTGAGGTCTGAAAAGAAGATAAACTATTACTCAGAAGATTCCCTTTCAAACATTTTAACGAGTGTGAAAGTAAGCAATATCACTCGTCAATCTTTTCATGTTTAGAGAGTCTAAAAAGATCTTAAAGGAAAGTCCAAGGGGTTCTTTTTTCATATAATATTTACAAGTCCAAAAAAGTGATAAAATTATACTCGATTACATTCTCATGTATTTATGAGCATGAGAAAGAACAAATACTAAGCTCAATAACTTATTCTCATGTATTTATGAGCATAAGAAAGAATAAAGACTAAGCTTGTTCTAGAAAAAGACTACTACAATACGATGGGAATGACCTTCGAACGAGGAACACTCCGAGAAATGTGCCTCTCTAGAGGTATTTTTTCCCCATATTCTTTGGCAGAAGTTGGTGGTTTTTCTCCAATATGATGTCCAGAGGCCAGAGACCTGCCCCCCAAGTGTTGTTTCCTCCGACGACTCTTCTTATTTCCACATTTAGGTTTCTGGATACTAATGGAAACATTTTCACTAGGTGGAGGAAAAGAAGGTTCAAGTACTGGATCCAGAGTGAGAATCGATTGTAATGGAGGGGGATCTATTTCATTTTTTAACGAGCTTGATAGAAACAATGAACTATGCTCATCGAGACCAAGTACTACCAAAGGATGAGATGAATCGAAGGATTTTCGTACCTGAGTCAAAATCATGTTTAAGGTGGAAACCTGCACGGTGGGAGGATTGGGTAGAGGAAAAAACCCCATGAACAAGGAATCCTTGAGAATACCTACACCTACACTCTCAAAATTATTCTATCCTAGAAAAGGGACATTATTTTCTGCGACATTGTTGAGATCTGGAGTTGTATACTCAAGTTTGTTAACAATGATAATATTTCCATGATGGGGATATCATAAGATATGAAACACCAAAGATGCGAAAAAATTCATTGCATAGAACCAACTACAACCAGGTAACAAATTATAATCCAGGGGCATGTGGACTACTTCGATATCAACCGAAACAATCTTAACCTTCAAAGTCACAATGAAATATTTCAAGAGTCTTTCAGGTTGGAAACCATGTCCATCAAACGATTTCAGGGTGGTAGGGGACGAGGTAAATTGTTGAGATTTGGATACCTTGGAAAGTGGTCCACTTGTTTTTGTGAGCTTCTAAACACACGAGGGAAGTAATTTGTACCTTTTACTATGTACTTTGTGTCTAATTTCACTTTGATGTAGGAGATTTAAGTCAAATGTGAAATTTGGTCATTTTAGCCTAAAGTGACAATTAATTCACAAAGTGGGTGAATTAATAGACATAAAGTGAAACTATGGAAACTTGAGTAAAGTGGGTTTTGATTTGAGATTTATGTGATATGATCTCAACCATTGATTAGGGATGAGATTAGATGATCTCATCCACCCAACCTTTAGGTTTTCTTATGCATCCTAAAGGAGGGAGAAAGAGGCCAAGGAGAGGCCATTCACTCATTTGTTCACTCCTTGATTTTGAGAGAGAGAAAAAGGATGAGGTTTTAGGCACTGGGAGAGGAAATATTAGGTGCCTCCTTTCATGGAGAGAGTTAGCAGGCTTAGTGCCCAGTTTATTTAGTGGGGAGCTTCTAGTTCTAAGGAGGGCATACTTGAGGAAGAGAGTGCATCACGAGTGGGGAGTTCTTAGAGTTGTCAGATTGAAATGAGGTATGTTTCAGAGGGAGGATACTCATCGGTATCCTAGTATTGTGGAGGGGTTTCTAGATCAGAGCTTCCAGTTAGAATCTGGCATCATTTCACTGGTCTTGGCAACATTTTTGAGGGGTGCACCATCCTAGGGCGATCTTCCTTCTTTTGGACTTGTGTTTCATCTTGGATCAAGTTGCTATTGTAACAGGTTCATCTATATTTTGTACTTGTATTCCACCATCCATTTCCCTCATATATAGACATATATTCCAAAGTGGTTTTCCCCGGGGGGTTTTATCAAGGGTCATGTTGAGAAAAAATAACTATGTACAATTTCATGTGTGCTAGAGTGTAGAACTTCTTTATTTTCAACTATAAATATCTCTAGGTGTGTTACATTTATTTTAGTATGCATGTGCTAACCCTTGGTAACTAAAACTACATGCTAGAGAACCTAAAATTGAGAATGTAACCATAACAAATCAACAAGAAGTTCCTAAATTGTTGGATGTCCTAAAACAACAACAATGCCTTCATTGACAGTTGAAACTTAGAGCCAACTTGAGGTCAAATATAGACCTATTTGGAAGCTTGAGAGGACCTGGAAAATATTCATAAGTGTAGAAGAACCAAGGGCTCTCCAACAAGGACAAGCCATGACACAAGTTCAGGCTCCCTCATCCAAAACAATACGATGGATGTTCTTTCCACCAACCAAAACTTGAATTTGGAATGCTAAGTGGTGGGAGACTTTCTCCTTAAAATAATCCAGGTTAACTGTAATCATGTTCGACTCCTCAAAATCCATGGCTCTAATGGATGACAACATGGTTCTATGTTGATTTGGATAGTGTTGTAGAACTTCAAGGTTTGACATAGTGAAAGGTTCTTGTGAAAAATATTCAACGATGTTGTATTCTTGGGCAACACAAGAATTTGGATTAAATGCCTCTTTTCAAATTACTCTCTTGGGTGGGCGCAATGTTGCTTCAGAAATTGGCTTCTCGATATGAAGAGGATTGAAAGATGGAGGAGGATTATATTTAGAAGGTTGGTCGAAAGCCTTCCCTTTAGTCTTATCACTTGGAGGAGTGTCATAGGTATTTTCATGAGTTGTGACATTATCCATCTTAAACATGTAAACCTGAGAGGCGCTTGTGGAAGCATCCCCATGGTGGGAATGACCTAGGTCTCCTCCTTGTGGAGGGAAATGGTTTTTTGCAACCAAATTTTGCTACTGAACCGGTTGGGAGGTACCCTTCATATATTTAGTGACAACCTCATGATGAGGACAATATTTTGTGTAGTGGTCTTCCTCACAAATAATACAAGGGGATTTAGGTTTCCTTGTCAGTTGAGTATCAACAGACTTAGAGTTATCCTACTCATTAGATGGTTTCTTGGATTTTCTCTTGTTTTTCTTATTACCTCCTGGTTGCAGAGATGAAGTGTATTAGACATTATTCACCTTGGAGGTTTGAGCAGGATTAGAAGTGGTTGTGGTGTTTGGAATGGAACTAGATTCCAGAGCATGTTTTGATAGATCATTCGACGAACGAGGAGCATTAGCAATCAAATCGTAAAGTGTCAGAATGGTAAACCAAGTCCAAATACTGTGCATGGTTGATAGCCTACTCCTTAGTAACTATGTTTCCCATAGAAACATTGCGGGTGATGGGAGGAAAGAGCTACTTTTTAAACCAAACCACGAGGAGTTGGTACAGAATTGGAGCCTTAACCAAGCGTCTTCGTTGTCTCCACTCATGAATATGATCAGAGATGTGGGTAGAATATGATTGTCAGAGAGCGTTAAAAAGTTATTTACTGGTATTGTACCATATAGGAAACTGAAAATGCGTCAGGAAAGTCATGGCAAGTGAGTTAAATTTGACAAAAGAGTTACACAGCAGTTCAATGTACCATTTCGTTGCCGCACCCATAAGTGTTCTCTGAAAAATTCTAAGATGAATGGAATAATCCATCAAAGAGTTGGAAGAAAACCATAAGTGGAAAGTCATAACATGATTTTTAGGATCTTCCCTAGGTTTTCCGTCAAATTTCGGAATGTCGGACGATAATTTGGTAGGGATGGTGGGACAAAATGGGGCATGGAGGATGGGATCGTTTGTTAAATGTGATAGATCTGGCAGATCTAACATAGCTAAGAATGGTAGCTGTCAGTTAGGTTGTTGATACTGGTGATACCTATATTGTGTAGGAACAACAGTAGGACCATATCCAAGTTGTGGCGAGGTGAAAAAACTAGATGGTCCTCCCATATACGGTGGTTGTCCAGGTTGTCCACCTATGTAAGGTGGTTTTCTTGTTTGTCCACCCATGTATTGTGATTGAAAAGATGGACCTCCTACGTGCTATAGTCGACCTATCGGTCCCCCTATGTAAGGAAATGGAAGGGACTGTTGCATTTGAATTGTGGAGTTTACAAATTTATAAGACATAGTTTCTTGAGGAGGAATGCCCACTGGATTGGGTTGAGTCCACAAAGGATTCACAACTCCTGGATATGGATTTCCAGGATACAAAAAGATGGTAGTAGGGATATAAGGACTTGCACGAGTGGTTTTTCCCCATGCTTGTTGATGTTGCAACCATGTAGGTTTCCCCCCAGTAAAAAATTTCCCTGCAACTGAAGGTTTCCCCCTAGCTAAATATTGGCCTCCCATTGAAGATTATCATCTAATGTAGGGAGTATTAATTTGTGATGTGTCATATGGAGGTTGAGTATCTTTTGTAACTGTGGTTGTGTGAAAAAATTAATGGCCTACGATTTAACCTATGGGATGACCAAGTAAAACACTTGGTGTGTGCATGTGTGGAAAAAATGAAGCAATAATATTACCTGACTCATGTGCAAGAGGAGATGAATATGTAAGTGGTTGAGTCAGGTTCACCTGGGTCACCAATGTTTCTAGTAAATAATAAGCACCAACAATATCAACTACGGGAGTTGTGGAAAAAGATGAATTCCCAAGTCCTCTAGGAAAATAAAAATTGGTGGGTGCATGCTAAAATATGGTCTAATGGTGGAACTGGGTGGTAAATGATAAGAAGATTAAGAATCATTGTATCTCATGGATGGTGGATCAAAGATTTGTTGGCCAAGTGGATCAGTAAACGGAGGATTCAAAAAATATTCCAATATTTCTATGAAGGTTGGGACCGGTTCTTCAGCGTGATGACCACTTCTAGGAGTGATGCTCCCAGTTTCAAAAATGCGATCTGTGATCACTGATTTGTAAGAAATATTATGTTGTAGTTCTTGAGTATCAGGTTTCATGCCTTATATACTGTGAAAATTATGATCCTAAGGAAGACTATGAAAAATAAATAAACACACTCCTATGAAAACTAAAAGAAATCAACAAGGAAACATCAACTTTAAGGATCTTCCGAAGACGGAATATCAAGCCGCTAGCGAAGAAGTGAGAAGAAGTTACCATGACCTACAAATAACAACCCTTCTTGGTGTAAGTAACCCTCACTTTCATGGGATCACCCTCCATGGGTACTGAGAATGTGATATGAAGTATTCCCTAGGTACCATGGGAATCCCCCAATAGTCACCTCTGTAGGTACCTAAGAGAGGCCACTAAGGTCACCAACTC
>ML792302.1:848308-878268 GCA_009831015.1 Picea engelmannii | reverse complement strand
GAGAAATGAATACAAGTTGATCATTAGAACTCGAGAGGACCCTGAACGGATTCATAGTTCACGAAGCACAGAGCCCAAGTGAAACCAATGGTTTCTCAAGAACAACCCCCAATATACAATCTTTCCACTATGATTGGTTAAGATTTGGAGGGGTAATATTTGTTGCTCTCCCATATGTGACCTTATGTTTATCCTTTATGTGAGAGGGGGTTCCCGACTATGCTTATACAAAAGTTGAATTTATACGCTCTTTAGTGTTATACAGTCTCTTTAGTAGTCTTGGACAATTTACTCACTTCACCTAGTCCAAAGACCCTAATCCTAAGCTATTATTGGTGTGGTAAAAAAAAAATATTCGAGTTGATTTTTTTAGAACGTGGTTGATTTTAATGGATTTTAACTCAAAGGGTTCATCAAGATGAAACTGATGATGTGTAAGAGAATCGACTCCAAAATAATGCAAAAGAATGATATGCAGTTCTTTCTTTCGATGAATTCTACGTACGGGAAGGAGAAGAGTTCTACTCTTCTTAACACAAGAAAACAATCAAAACAATGCAACTTTCAATTTATGGGATCAATATGATGCCAAAATACCAAGCAATGTTTTTCGAAAACTAAAATGCACATGCGAAACTAGCTCTTTTTTCAAACATAAACCAAATCAAACTTGCTAATCAATGCAAAAAAAATTCGTTTGATTAACTATGCAAGGAGATATGAAAATTTTTCTCTTCTCAACTTTCAGATGAAAGAGATCTAAGTTTGATACAAATAACTATGAGGAAAAGATAAATCAAACAAGGCACAATGAAAGCGATGATAACTGAAAGAAAACAAGTAGGAGATAACATGTTCAATCAAGAACTCAATGATGCAAAAGAGAAAGAAGACAAAAACTCGTGAAAATCCTCAAACGATGAGAAAAAAGAAACAAAAATAAAGCTAGGTTTTCATAAGATTCCTAATCATCTAAGAAGGGAGATGTTTCAAATGAAGACAAGAAGGCTCAATACCAATCAACCTTTTCAAACCTTATTTGATGAACAATCCTAAGCAGTCAAGCAATCTGAAAGATTTACGAGATGAAGATCATATAAAATCAAAATGAAAAAAGAACCAAGGGATCATGTTAACCTAAGGGGGGTCACAACTAAGACAAAATTTGCAAACTCAAAGGGTAAACACAAATTTATGATAAATTTCCAACTCTTAGCAAAAGAAAGTCAAGAGTATTCAAAGGTCTCTGAGAAAAAATCTCCTCGGGACAAGACTGAGAAAATGTGAGCATAAAGGGGTAGAAAAACCCAGAAAAGGAGATCAACCCTCCTATTTCCAAAGGGACATAGTGCTACATTTCTCTAGTATAGACTATAAGGGAGTGTTGATAATAGATCAACACTCTGGTATACACAACAAAGGAGTGCTACCCTTCCCCAAAACTAAAAAATAAGGCTTAAAACTCATAAAATTTTGCCAATTTTTTTGTGAAATATTCAATGAAGAAGAGAGAAAGAGAAGTATATCAGAAACAAACAACAAATATGATCTAAAGGTGGGAAAACACTCAGACAATCCAAGGAAAGACAAGTCAATGTCCTTCTCCAGTGGAGTAAAAAATATTTGTTACATATATTGTAATATCCCTAGGCCGAACCCAATTGTAAATGTAAATGCAAATGTACTTAAGTTGGTGAGTTGTTGAATATTATTTTTGGTATACACATTTCATGGCATAGTGAGTGCATGTACTGCACATTAAAATGTTGAAGTGTACACATTCCAGGATACCACACGCATCAACTTAAGTGCACGCGATTTTGAGGCCATGCAACCTTTGTGTATATGCTATGTTTTATAGGCTGGTGAGCTCGTTTTGTGATGATTATGCCAGAGAGCATAGATGTTAAAGGCCAATACGCCTATTTTTGTATATGTCTCATCATTAAATTAAAATAAATCATTGCACGCAGACCGACCACGATAAAAGAGTATGGGGGACTAAACTCCACTAGTTAGGGAAAGGGGGGGATAAAAGTTAAGGAAACATGGCTAAGATAGGGAGCTTAAGCCAAAAAGGAATATTATATTAATATTTCTTAAATCATAAATTATGGATAATTATTTTATCCTAAGTTCTAAAGTTGGGGACAAATGGGCCAAATTAGCTCCCAACATGATAGGTGTCAAGTTGGGGACATGCATACATATTTTGGACTTAGTTCATTTTCCATCATTCCTTCCATCATTTAGTCAATCACTCCATCATCATTCATACACTCATTGAGCTATTATCCATACCTTCATGTCATTATACGTGAACCTATATCCATACCCATACCTGTTTGTGTAGCTGGTTAGCTTGGGAGTTGGACTGAAGAAGCGGGTTGTCAGGCATGTGGGATATTGAAGAGGTGGGTTGTCAGGCTAGTGAGAAATCGCTATGGGTGAGAGAATTGTTGGAAATTGACTTCCTGAAGGTGATAAAATGAAGCTACGGGACTCTGAGACTTCCTCTCCAGCCTCTTGCTGAAGCCCGAAAAGGAAGTGGGGCAACCGAAGGACTGTTGATAAGAGAAGGGGCATAGTTACTGGGGTGGGATAGGCATGTGGGGAATGAGGGATTGTATGCTATTAGTTTGAGTTGGAACCTGTGACAGAGTCTTTCCTATTGTCTGTGATACATTAGCCTGGTTAGGAATCCATTTACCTGGGTGGAGTTTAGTCCCAACTCGGGGGTGACCGTTGCTGAGAGTGATGAGCAGTGTGGTCTAAGGCTGGGAGGTTTGTGGAAGGTCTGCATGCATTTGGTGATATTCTTAGCAAGATAAGTGTCAATTGTGTGATAAATTTACACGATGCATTATTATTTACGTGTTTATTTTTATGGTTTTATCCTATGTGTGGTTATAACTGTCTGTGTATTTATGGGTATTTCCTGTATATGTTGCATGTACACGTTTACTATTATTTCAGTATGAATCTGTGCATTTACAAAATGTATTTGTTTGATTACATTTTATATATAAATTTCCACAAGAGTTTTGTGTGTATATAGTTTAATTGCATGCATTTTGAAAAATGTATGTGGCATAGCTCATTTGGATGTTGGGTCTGTTACAACATGGTATCAGAGAATGAAAGAGTTTTCTAGAGGAGCATGGCCCGACCTGGGTGGCCGAGACTATTACAATATGGTTTCAGAGCTTCAGTTTTCAACACAGAGCCTGGATGGACCGAGAAAATTGAGTTCAAGAGAAATTTCATAGAGGATTTATTTTGAAGTGGCCAAATTTCAGTTTGTAGAGCATCTATGGTAAAATTTAGAAGCAACGATGGGGAATTGGGAAAAGCCCCAATTTTTGTTGTTAAATTCATGAGAAAATGGAGAAATTCATCCAAGTGGTGAGATATCATTGGTTTAATCTATGTTCTAGCCAATTCAGACCTAGAAGTGGTCGAATTTGAAGTTACAGTGAAGCCATGACATATGGAGTGAGATTAGTAATTAAAATTCTTAGTTCGTGAATTGGGTGTGGGAAACATTTGTTCCAGAAATGTCAACCCATAACGATTTGTTTTTGTAGAGGTTGAACTGGTGTTATCGGGGTGAGATTGAATAAATTTATTAGTTTCATAATGTATATGGTAAAAAATTGGGGAAAAGTTAAGAAAATCCCCCAATTTCTGCAACAAAATTCATGAGGAATTGATGCGAATAAAAATGAATGTGCATAGGTAGGCGCACTAGAAATGCATGATGCGTAGTAAAAATCTTGTGATATTTAATAATTTTGCGTTGCACGGAAAAAAATTGGTGTTCTACTGCGCACACTAAATTTTGGAATCACGGGGAGAAATGTTGGTGTGCGGCTGCACGCACTAAATTTTGGCACCGCGAGGAAAAATGTTGGTGTGCGACTGCGCGCACTAAATTTTGGCACCGCACAGAAAAATGTTGTTGTGTGGCTGCGCGCACTAAATTTTGGTGACACATGGAAAAATGTTGGTGTAACAAGGTACACTTTGTCTCTGAAGCTGGAATAAAAGAGCTCGGATAGATTTTTCTAATGGTGTAAACCATTCGTCAAACGAAGATTTTATGAGAAAGTTACAACACAAACAGTGGAGGGTAAATTTGAAGACCCAACTAACTTCAAAGAGCCATAACTTTCTACTCTGGAATTCGATTAAGGTGAAGGATTAGTCAATGGAAATATATTGAACCATAGAAGACATTCCTAGTGCTGAATTAAATTTCTAGGCATGTTAAAAATGCTTAATATGGAAAATAAGGTACCTGTAGCATTCCAGACTAAAAACACAAATTGACCTAGAACTTCAACAGGATGTAACTAGCAGCCTGGAACCCAAAGAAAGGTGAAACTTGGAAATATTGTCCATAATGTGTATATAAAGAAACCCAATGGAGATCCCACAAAAATTCCAATGGAATCGGTGCAAAAATGCATAATTACAGCGCAAATTTGCGTGGAGTTGAAGTGTGAAGAGAAAAATTGATGGGCAAATTTCAAATAACCATAACTTTCTGCTCCAGACTCGGAATTGAGAATGAGAGAAGGCATTGAAAAGGTCTTGGACAATAGAGTATAATTATTCACCCATAAAATTTATTTGGGAATTAAATGATTTAGGAAATCAGAATAAAAATTATGATATATTATTGAACTAGAATGGTTCATATTTTTCATGAAATTGTTGAAACAGTTAGCCTGAAAAAGTTTTGTTGGACGCACATTTTGCAAATTTAAAAACAACTAGATCAGATCAAGATCAACACAAATTCGAGAGGAATGGAAGAGGCATAGGGGACTTTCATCCAGGAAGATGAGATTAGAGGGATGAATGTCCATTTGGGCATTGAAGGAACAAACTCCAATGGACATGGAGAAGGAAGGGATGAAAACATGAATATGGTAGATACCATTAAAAATTTGCAGAAGGATGTCCAAAGCTATAAAGATAATAATGAAAGGCTTCTCAAAGACAAGGATAAGCAGGAGGACTTCAACATGAATTTAATGCATAGCTTGAGCATAATAAAAACTAAATTGGATAAGGATAGTGGCTCAAGCAAATCAGGAAGTCATAGGTCTCCTGATGAGAAAATAAGAACCATAAGTGTTTGCAGACATCACCATCACTCCCCAAGGAATTCCAATAAGAGATCACACAACATCTCAAGTCCATCCCCTTTCAGGAAGAATTATAAGTTTGGGGTGGATGAGCTATGAGGAGAAATGAAAAAGATCAAACCTCCTACATTTGATAGTGAGCACAAGAAATATCAATATGCAGAGACATGGATGCTAGGAATGAGAAATTATTTTCAATTGCATAATCATTTTTCTCATGTAGAAGGTAGAATTTCCATCTATCAACTCAAGGGAAATGAATCAATGTGGTGGGATCATCTTGTGCAGGTGCAACACATTAAAGTGAAAAGTGTTACATGGAGGGAATTCAAGAAGTATTTTGAGAAGAAATACTTGACTAAGAGATACTATGACAAGAAAATGAAAGAGTTATTTGAAATCAATCTTGGGAGTATGACCATAGATGAATATGAGAGAAGGTTTTTAGAACTACTGAAGTATGTTTCATTCATTAAGGATGAGACAATTAAGATTCAGAGGTATTTGAGTGGATTGCCATCATTCATCAGTGACAAAATACTGTATGATGATCCCAGTACATTGGAGGAGACCATAAGGCAAGCTAAATTCCTATATGATCAACAAAAAACAAAGAAAACTTTCCAAAAAGCTTGGGAAGACAAAAATAAATTCAATATGGATTAGAGAAAGAAGGGAACTAAGACACCATTCTTCAAAAATAATACTCAGGGACAACCAACTTCTAGAGAACTCATAATGATTGAGACAGGGGGTCAAAGGCCAAGGAAAGCACCTATTCAATGTTAGGGTTGTAAAGGACATCATATGTTCAGAGATTGTCCTCATAGAGGTGAAAAAGTGAGGAGAGTTCACAATGTACAACAAGCTGAAATAATGGAGAACATGGGCAGAAATGTACCAAGGATCTATGCAACCCTGGACAACAAGAAAGGAAAGTATCAGTCACACATGATTGAAGTGGAAGGTATGATCAACAACCAAACCATTGCTATTTTAATTGATTCAGGAGATAGACATAGTTATATAGATCCTAAGATGGTGGAAATTTTTCATTTTCCAAGAAGCAATCATGATAAATCTTGGTTTGTGTAGCTGGCTACCAGAGCCAAAAGAAAAGTTAATGAGATGGTTAAGTCATGTCTTATGGAAATGAATGGGTTGAACACCAGGGAAAATCTGAACATCTTTCCTTTAGGTTCCTATGACTGTCTAATTGGGATGGATTGGTTGGACCAACATTATGCTATCCTAGACTATCATAACAAGGCATTTAATTCCTTGGATGAGGAAGGGAACCTAAGGAAAGTGCAGGGAATTCCTAGGGCAGTAACCATCAGAGAAATTTCAGCATTGCAGTTGAAGAAATGTTACAGAAAATGGTGTCAAATATTTGCAGCTCGTATGGAAGAGACACCTAAAGATAAGGTGAAAAATATTGAGGATCATGCAATCCTGGAAGATTTTGAAGATGTGTTCAAGGAGGTACCAGGACTACCCCCAAAGAGAGATATTGATTTCTCTATAAATTTAATTCTTGGAGAAACTCTAGTGCCAAATACTCCTTACAAAATGAGTACACTAGAGCTGAAGGAGTTGCAAATGCATCTTGAATAACTTCTAAAGAAGGGGTATATATGCCTAAGTGTGTCACCTTGGGGTGCCCCAGTCTTGTTCGTGAAGAAGAAAGATGGGACATTAAGATTGTGCATTGATTTCAGAAAGTTGAATAAAGTGACTGTAAATAACAAGTATCCTCTACCAAGGATTGATGATCTCTTTGACCAATTGAAAGATGCAAAGATATTTTCAAAGGTAGATCTCAGGTCAGGATACCATCAGGTAAGGATTAAAGAGGAAGATATCAGAAAGACCGCCTTTATGACAAGGTATGGTCATTATGAGTTCACAATGGTGCCATTTGGGTTATCAAATGCACCAACTATTTTCATGTGCCTAATGAATGGTGTTTTCCAAGAATATTTAGAGAAGTTTTTCATTGTATTTTTCGATAACATCCTTGTATATTCAAATTTAGAAGAAGAGCATAAGAATCACCTGAGGATGGTCTTGCAATTATTAAGGGAGCATTAGTTGTATGCTAAATTGAGCAAGTGCTCATTTTATCAGGAGAAAATTCATTATTTGGGACATATCATTTCAAAGGATGGGATAACAATGGTTCCTGATAATATAGAAGCCATTAGAGAATGGTCAGTGCCAAGGAATGTGACAGAGGTTAGATCATTCATGGGCCTTGCAGGATACTATAGGAGATTTATTGAAGGATTCTAAAAGATTGCACACCCAATCACTTCCTTGCAAAAGAAAGGTGTGATGTTTCAATGGACATTGGATTGTGAAAATAGTTTCCAACACTTAAAACAATTATTAACAAGTTCTCCAATATTAAGAATTGAAGACCAAAATGAAGACTTCATTGTATGCACAGATTCATGTAAAGAAGGACTTGGTGGAGTCCTCAGTCAAAATGGGTTTGTTATATGTTATGAATCAAGAAAATTGAAGGAGCATGAAAGACACTATGTCACTCATGATTTGGATTTGGAATCCATAGTGCATGCTTTGAGGAAATGGAGAAACTTCCTCACGGGGAAAAGTTTTGAGCCGAGGACAGACCATAATGGTCTGAAATATTTATTTGATCAGCCAACTATAAATGCTTGGAAAAGAAGATGGTTAGAATTTCTAAGTGAATATGACTTTGATATAAAGCATATCAAGGGGAAAGAGAACAAAGTGGTTGATGCACTCAGAACAAGAGTGCATGAAATGCATGCTACAACCATTAGAATGTACCAATCATATTTGAAACATAGAATTATAGAGGCTACAAAATTAGATTTGCAATACAAGGAATTAGTGGAAAAATTACAACAAGGTAATCTGCAGTAGAAAATTGAAGAATACAAGCTAGATAATGATGAAATTATCATATACAGGGGCATAATTTATGTACCAAATTCTTAGGAATTGAAAATTTTAATATTGAGAGAAATGCATAATATATCTTATGCTAGGCACCCAGGTTATTAGAAAACTATTGCAGCTGTCAAGCGCCAATATTATTGTCCAGGCATGAAGAAAGAAGTTGTATATTTTATTTCCAAATGTTTGGAATGTCAAAAGGTAAAAGTTGAGCATAGACACCCAATTGGTTTGCTACAACCATTACCCATTTTTGAGTGGAAATGGGAAGTTGTAACAATAGATTTCATCACCAAACTTCCCAGAACAAAAAAGCAACATGATTCTATCATGGTAGTGGTGGATAAGATTACTAAAGATGCCCATTTTATTCTTGTAAAGCTCACTCACAAGACATCCAACATTGTTGATGTTTATATGATATAAATTGCTATATTACATGGCATACCCAAGACAATTGTGTCTAACAGAGATCCAAAATTTACCTCAAAATTTGGAAGCGACTATTTGATGCATTTGGAACAAATTTGAATTTTAGTATAGCTTATCATCCAGAATCGGATGGAAAAACAGACAGAATGAATCAAGTGATTGAGGATATGTTGAGGATGTATGTGATGGATAAACCATCAAAATGGGAAGACTACCTACACTTGGTAGAGTTTGCTTATAACAATGGGTACAAAACATCTCTAAAGATGAGCCCATTTGAGGCACTTTATGGCAGAAAGTGAAACACACCAGTAAGATGGGATAACCCAATAGATAGAGCAATGGTTGGGCCAGATTTAGTCAGGGAAATGGAGGAGAAAATATTGAAAATAAAACAAAATTTAAAGGTTTCCCAAGACAGGCAGAAAAGATATGCTGATAAGGGAAGAACTCATAGGGGATTTAAAGTTGGGGACCATGTATTCTTGAAAGTGAAGGCCAACAGAAGTTCCCTGAAGTTGGGAAATTTTTCAAATTTGGCAACTTGCTATTGTGGGCCATTTGAAATCCTAGAAATGATTGGTCCAATAGCTTATATGATTGCATTTCCTGCATCTATGTATGTTCATAATGTATTCCATGTATCATTTCTCAAGAAATATATACCTAATGCTAATGATGTTATTGATTGGAAGGTGATTCAGGTGGAGCCAGAAGGTGATTTCCAAGTGCATTTGGTATGCATTCTATACCATAAAATAAAACAACTCTGGAATCAATCCATAGGGATTGTAAAGGTCCAATGGACCTGGTACAATCCCGAGGATGCTACTTGGGAGCATGAGGATGCAATGCGGGCATAATACCCTTATCTTTTTGAGGATTTTTGAAATTTTGTTGTATATGTGTACATAATGCACTGAGTACAATGCATAAATAAGGGGAGGGGATTGTAATATCCCTAGGACGAACCCAATTGTAAATGTAAATGAAAATGTACTTAAGTTGGTGAGTTGTTGGATATAATTTTTGGTATGCACCTTTCATGGCATAGTGTGCGCATGTACTGTGTAGTAAAATGATGAAGTGTGCACATTCCAGGATACCGTGTGCAACAACTCAAGTGCACGTGATTTTGAGGCCAGGGAGACTTTGTGTATATGCTATGTTTTATAGGCTAGTGAACCAATTTTGTGATGATTAGGCCAGAGAGCCTAGATGTTAAAGGCTAGTGCACCTATTTTTTTATATGTCTCATCATTAATATAAAATAAATCACTCTGCGCAGACTGACCATGATAAAAGAGTATGGGGGATTAAACTCCACTAGTTAGGGAAAGCGAGGGATAAAAGTTAAGGAAAAGGGGCTAAGATAGGAAACTTAAGCCAAAAATGAATATTGTATTAATATTTCTTAAATCATAAAGTATGGATAATTATTTTATCCTAAGTTCTAAAGTTGGGGACAAGTGGGCCAAAGTATCTCCCAACATGACAAGTGTCAATTTGGGCACATGCATACATATAGTTTGGACTTAGTTCATTCAGTTTCCGCCATTCTTGCCATCATTCAGTCAATCACTCCATGATAATCCAAATACTCATTGAGATATTCTATGTACCTTCATGTCATTGTACTTGAACCTATATCCATACCCAAACTTGTTTGTGTAGCTGGTTAGCTTGAGAGCTGGACTGAAGAAGTGGGTTGTTAGGCCTGTGGGATATTGAAGAGGCGGGTTGTCAGGACCGTGATAAATATCTCTGGGTGAAACAATTGCAGGGAATTTATTTTCTGAAGGTGATAAAATACATCTACAGGACTCTGATACTTCATGTCTGACCTGTTGTTGAAGCCCAGAAAGGAAGTAGGGCAGCTAAAGGACTATTGAGAAGAGAAGGGACACACTTCCTAGGGTGTGACATGCATGTGGGGAATGAGGGACTATATGATATTAGTTTGAGTTGGTACTTGTGATAGAGTATTTCCTGTTGTCTATGATACATTATCCTGGTTAGGAATCCCTTTGCCTGAGTGGAGTTTAGTCCCAGCTCGGGGGTGACTGTTGATGAGAGTGATGAGTAGTGTGGTCTAAGGTTGGGAGGTTCGTGGAAGGTCTACACGCAGTTGGTGATATTATTACCAAGATAAGTGTCGATTGCGTGATAAATTTACATGTTGCATTATTATTTACATGTTTACGTTTATGGGTTTATCCTATGTGTGGTTATAACTGTCTATATATTTATGGATATTTCCTGTATATGTTGCGTGTATACGTTTACTTTTATTTTAGTATGAATCTGTTCATTTACAAAATTTATTTGTTTGTTTACGTTTTATATATAAAGTTCCACAATATTTATGTGTGTATATAGTTTAATTGCATGCAGTTCGAAAAATGTATGTGGCATAGCTCAGTTGGATGTTGGGTATGTTACATCATGGTATCATAGAATGAAAGAGTTTTCTGGAGTAGCATGGCCCGACCTGGGTGGTCGAGGATGTTACATATATACTCCCTTGCGGACATGTGAACTTTCCCTTGGATTATTGACTCCTATACCAAGATAGAAAAGCATAAGTGAACACTAACATCCCTTTAAATTGAGTTGAACTAATCATAAAGAGAGAGAGGGATAAAATGTGTGATGCACCTAGTTTCGAAGTTTGTCCTCGCTGCCTCCAATCCAATCTTGATATCCATACTCCTTAGCACAAATTGATACATGGAATGAAACATACAACAAAGAGAAACAAATAACTCCTACACTACAAGATTAGATCAAACAAATTCATCTATAAAGATTGAAGGAATAGTAGACAAACACATGCAAGAATACACAAGCTTGAAGGAAATGGGCCAAGTATATTAAAATAATAACCCAAAGAGAATACTTACAAACCTGGATGATGATGCAACATTCCTCCAAGCTCCCCTTGTAGAATTTGGAGGCTTAACCACCATGGAGAAGATAACTGAGTAGATCCACTAAAATGGGATCTCCAAGATTTTTAGGGATAAAATATCTCTCAAGGATTTTAAGGAGGAAATATCTCTCAAGATCCACCAAATTAGGATTTTGGTTTGAGAAAATATCTCTACTATCCATGAGATTCTCAACCTCTCCTTGAGATTAGGAAACTGAATGTGAGGTGGATTCTCACACTAAATTAATTTCATTTTTATGAATATTAATAAATAATTCATGTGCACATAGTATTTTGACCTTCATATAATATATTTCTCCTTCACATTGACTAGGGATTGTGACAAATGTTCTTTCATGGTGTCAGTGTATGTGACAGTTTTATGACACTTGCGACACTTAGGGTGAGGTACTTAAGTGTGGCACTTTGATGTGTAACAATCACAAATGAATTTATCCCTTCTTATAGTTTCCTCTAGTGTCGTGGGATCATCATACTATATATTATCACTGATAAATGTTGACAACCCACTCAAATACCTATGAATCTTAACTTTCTCATCCTTGATGAAAGAAACATACTTCAATAGTTCTAAGAATATCCTTTCATACTCATCCTTTTGTCATACTCATGTTTCATCATATTATCATTTGGTTAAGTACTTATTTTGAAAGTACCTTTTGAATTCCCTCCAAGTAACCTTATTCTCATCAATGCGATGCACCTGAAAAAATTGGTCCCACCACATTGATACTTTTCCTTTGAGATGATAGATGGAAATTATTTCTTCTTATTGTGAAGAGTAGTTATGTAACTATAAGCACTTCCTCATTCCGAATATCTAGGTCTCTACATTCTCATCCTTCTTTTTCTCACCATCAAATGTAGGTGGTTTGATTTTATTCATTTCCCCTTGTATCTCACCCACCCCAGACCTTATATTATGCTTCCTAAAATGAGATGGAATTGAATTAATATGTTCCCTCCTATTTTAATTCCTTGGGGAGTGATGGTGATGTTTTCCAACACTTCTTGTTCTTATCCTTTCATCATGAGATCTGTGACTCCCTGATTTGCTTGACTCAATCTCCTTATCCATCTTTTTCTTTATTCTGTCTAAGCTCTGCATTAAATTGATGTGGAAGCCTTCTTATTGCTCTTTGGATTTCATAAGCCTCTCATTATCAACCTTATAACTCTGGACATCCTTTTGCAGACTTTTTATGGTGTCTACCAAGTTCATTCTTTCCTCCTTGCCTTCTAGATGTTCATTTGAATTTGTACCTTCATTACCCATACATACATACATCCCTATGATATCATCTTCATGAATATAATCCTTCTATGAATATTCCATGCCCTCCATTCTTTTGAACTCTGTGATTATCTTTTTATGATCTAAATGTTGTTACTATGCAAAAAGGTGCAGGAAATAAGATTTGTTAGACTAAACAATTTAACAAATTCATGAAAATTATGTACAATTGTGTTCCAATAATGCATCAAAATTATTTCTTCTAGTTAAGTATGAAATAAAGTCCCAGATCAGTTTTTTGGGTGGATATATGGATTCCTATGTCCAACACCTTTCCAATTATTGCTCCCTTTCTCAATTCTGAGTCTTGAGCAGAAAGTTATGGCCATTTGAATATTACCTAAGAGTTCCTTCTGTTCACACCTTATCCAGGTGCAAATCTGAATTGTATTTATGCTTCTTTGTACCTAATCTTTTGGAGTTTTGACAAGATCCCAATCGGGTTCCTTTATCATCATAATTTGGAAAATATGTCCAATTTTGACCTCTTTCTGGGTTTTGGTATGCTAGATACAACCTGTTGAAGTTCCAGGTCAATTTATATATTTTTTTGGGCCCTGAATGCTTCATGTACCTTCTATTCCCTTTTAAACATTTTTAACATGCCCATAATTTTAATTTATCTCCATCACTATGCTCTATGGTTCAATATCTTTCCATATACTTCTCATGTGCCTCAATCTGATTCTGGAGCAGGAAGTTATGGCCTTCAGAAGTTAGCTAGGGATTAAAATTTACTCTCCATTGTTCGGGATGTAAATCACTCATCCTAATTTAGTTTGACGAATGGGATACACCATTATAAATCTATCAACGATCTATTTATTTCAGCGAAAGAATTTATACCTAATATATATTGTTTTTGAGAAGCTAAAAACACTGTTTAGGGCCTCAAAAATTCCTTGTAAAAACATAACCTTCAAAAATACAAAAAGAATCACGAAAAATCATTGGTTTTTTGTTGTTGTAGTCCATCAAATTGAATTTTTGTGTGCTATAGGGAAATTCCCCCTAATATGGGTCTAGCGACTAGGTAGAGCCTTGACACCTTAAAAGACAAAAAAGCTTCTATTCTATCCCAAACCAAACACAACCTTACGATAATTAAGGGAAGAGAAGGAAGATAGAAAAGTGTACCTTAAGTCCTTATGGCTGACGCCAATCCCTTCCGATTGTTGTTTGTTCCAAGACTACGGGGCCTCCTCCCAAAGATGGCCTGAAAACATGCTATAGAACAAACTATGACAACACATGATTAATTGTCAAGATTATCTAAAGAGTTAGTTATTCATGAAAACATTCATAAGCACAAACACATATACATAAAGATACAAGACAAGAACTTTTCTCTTTTATTAATAACCAAATTGGAGGTTACAACCTTAATTTTGTTGGCGCCGCTCCACAAACCTCGTCTAGGTTCCTCTACTTTGTCTCCAAGTGTACTATTCCCAATAGTATCCCCACCACCAACAGTCCAATATAAGGGAAAAAGATTGATGGGATAAGGAGGATTGATGGAAGGGAATTCTGAGGATGAAACTCAGAGAAAAATGTAGAAAGCTTGGGAAACAAGGGAGAAAATTTGGCAGAGTTCTCTTACCTCTAGTTTGATATATCCAAATGCCCCTAGGACCCTATTTATATGAGAAAATTATGGTTAATTCATTTCCAGAAGGGCTACATGAGGTAAGATGGTTGCAAAACATAAGATGTCCCGTAAACTTCGTCAGAAAGCACAAATTTTATATTTTTTGTCACTTTTACGTACGTGGGATTTTAGGCATGCATATGTACGTGGGATTTTAGGCATGCAAATAGCATATGTACATGCTATTCATATGCAATAGGGCATGTATGCCATACAAAAAGTTGTTTTTTGAGAACAACTCCATAAAAAAGGGTTGTCAAATGTATGAATGAGTAGGCCAACATCAAGGATGCATAGAAGTGGAATTTTGAGTTATCATAGATGCCCCCTAATGTGTGAGGTCAGAAGACAAGCTAATGGCTGAAATAAATTACAACATATTAAATAAAGTGGGAAAGCACCCGAGTTGATTAAACCCAAGTGGGTATCCATTAGCATGCCATCTGCAATAAGATAATAATAATCATCGAGGCAGGCATTCCCATGCTCAGGATAAACTAAGCATGGATACCAATAAATTACACTATAGATCCATGTCATATATATAGTAATAATGGCTGCATGACCAATGTGTATGCTAGTATAAGTGCAATCACAAACAATACACATTATATATATATCTCAAAATCATCAGAAGATACACAATGTCATAGGAATCTTCAGGAGGCATTAATGCCTATGGCTGGAGATGATAATTTCATAACTCGAGTAATAGTTTCAAGGTCTTCAAAACTCAAGTAGGAGTATAATAGGAGTGTAAGAATCACTACTATGAGGTCTTCAATGTGCCATCGTGGAAATACTAGAGGACCTTGATCATCAGGCATTGAACTTCATTGATTCTGGATGTGAACTTGACAAGAATCACAGGATGGTCAAATTAGGAAGGTCAAGAGACTTATCATAGAATGGTCGACTTGGGTTGCAATAATTCCCCTTAGACAATAGAACGATAGATGAAAAGACTCAAGAAACATGTTATTTACATATTTATGTAGCACACAAGGAACCACAAACTCTCCATGTGTTTGGAAGAGTAACCAAATGGAGGAGGACACAACTCTATGTAACAAGAACAACTTCCTAAGTCTATATTATATCCCAATGCTTGCAGAACAAAAAAAAGGATGTGCTCTATCCAAGGGTGACTACATTGTTTCCAACAAAAGTGAATGTTTTCCCGTCCTCTCTTTTTGGAATATTTGATTTTTTTGTCTTTTTCATGTATTTAACGAGCTTGAAAAAGAAGAAAATAATGGTACGTTACAAAGGAGGAACAAGTGTTGTGGGAAAGAAAACTGGTTCCAAGCACATAAAACTTATTGATGCTTAGTGAAAGGAGACACATGCAAGATAAGGACACTTGGGGAAATTCCTCCATGGGTCAAGCTGTCAGATCACAAGGGAAAATATTCTACAAGGTCTGCACCTAAGGAATTCTCTAAAGTTTTAGTAATAGAAACATGAAGCTGGTATTGGGCCAAAGATGCAAGGATGAGACATGTGATGCAATTACAAAATGACACAATGAGATTGATCCAAACTAATGTCGATGGCCTCCCACCTATTCCAACTGGCTCATTTTGGTAGTTTTCCAGTTTGGTAGTTTTTCCCCTAGTTTTTGGGTCCCTGACTTGCGGGACTATTTTTAGGCCCTAAACAATGCTTCTGAGCTAGAAGGGTATTTATGTAGATGCATTAGAAAAAATTTTGAATATTCTAGAAGGGTATTTCTCTATCCATAACTTCTCAAATAGAGAAAATATTACTTTTTCTCTCCTCAAAGACGTCCCCCATGTCAAATATTGGTGGGAAAAATTTTGTGACAAAAAGGAAACAGAGCAACCCTCATTATTTACAGTCACAGTCACTTAGGAGTCCTTCCGGGATGTTATTAAGGAACAATAATACCTTGTTGGAAGTTATGATGACCTGTACACAAAATGGACCATGTTGTAGTAGGAAAGAGACCAAGCAATGCCTGAGTTCACAAGTATCTTCCATACCTTGCGCACTAAGATGGGTATAAAATATTCTGAGCTACATCTGGTGCTCAAGTATCGTGATGGTCCACATAGATACATCCAATCCTAAATGGAGTTTTTGGAAATCTCATCCTTGGGTGTGGCCTATGGATATGCCATCAAAATCAAGCAGAAGCTCAAACAAAAGACGTGGAAATTTGATTCTGGGAACCCCTCACAACAAAATCTAGGAAAGGGAAACTGCAACCCGTAGAACAAAGGATAGATCAAAGACAATCAACCTCAGTATAACTAGTCCAGGCCACAAATAAAGAAGGATACTAGAAAGACAAAGAAAGATATCGGGAAGTTGTGCGACTTCCATAAGAGTCCCTGGCATAACACTGTTGATTTCCGCTCGAAGTAGATGTTGATGGATGAGGTGAAAGCCTCTGAATCAGATGCGGGTTTCAAATCTAATTCAGAACTAGAAAAGGGGAGACAGATCATTGATGCAGAACCCAGTGCTACCATTACTACCAGCAAGCTCCATCCCGATGAACTAGATGATCCAGAGGAAGGCGAGCACCTTTTTCATTCACATATGTGGGTGAAGGGTACCCCGCTACACTTCATCGTTGATAATAGTAGCTAAAATAAACTCATATCAGAACATGTTTTTAAGTGACTCACCCTACCAAAAACACCACACCCACAACCATACACCATCGGATGGCTCCGCCAAGGAAGCGACATCTGCGCCAACCAACAATGTCGCCTGTCATACATCATCAAGCCCTTTAGAGAAGAGGTATTGTATGATGTTTCCCATCTCTAAGTTTGTAATTTTCATTTGGGCCAAACATATTTATGGAAACGTCATGTTGTATATGAGTCTATGCCTCACAGTGTTATTATTACTTTGAACAATAAATTGTACAGGATACCCGAGGGAGTCCCACCCAGTGTTATTTCCTTTATCTCTTCTAAGAAATGTAGAAAGGTCATCTCTTAGACAAGTACATTTGTATTCTTCATGATTCACTCTTAGAATGAGAAAAATATTGTAGCCACATCTAGAGTCTCCACGTCCGAACTCTCCACACAACATAAGCAAGTGGATAAGGTCGTGGAGGAATACTCAGATATCTTCTTCTCACCTACCGAGGTACCTCTGCACTGTTAGGTCAAGCACCCCATCGACCTAACCCACGAAGCACCATTTACCAATAAGCTAGTCTACCACCACTCTTTGTTATAGAATGAGGAGATCAAGTGGCCGATCCAAGAATTTATCCATAAGGGGCACATCTGTCCCAGCTCATCACCTTGCAAGAGCCCAATTGTTTTGGTACAAAAGAAAGATGGAACCTGGTGAATCTGCATTGATTACCAGGCTCTGAATAAAATCAAAGTCAAAAACCAGTACCTGATTCCACAAATAGAAGACCCCCTTGATCAACTCATGGGGGCCAAATACTTCAGTGAGATTGATTTGAAGTATGGCTACCACCAGGTCCTGATAGAATATACAGATGTATGGAAGACTTCCTTCAAGTCAAAGGAAGGTATTTTTGAATGGTTGGTCATGCCATTTGGTTTGACAAATGATCCAACCACTTTCATGAGTATGCTGGATGATATCCTACAACCATTCACCAATAATTCTATAGTGGTGTTTCTGGATGACATCCTCATTTACAACAAGACTTGGGCATAACAGTTGCAACATATTCAGCAGGTTTTGCACACCCTACGGCAACACCACCTCTATGCCAACTTGGAAAAATTCTTCTTCGGCATGGACAGGGTTCATTATGTGGGATACAGCATTGATAAACATGACGTACATGTGGATCTAGCCAAATTCCAAGTCATCTGTGTCTGGCCAACCCCAACCACACTCACTGAGATTCAAATCTTTTTGGGCCTTGCCAATTTCTATCACAGGTTCATGTTGGGATTCTCCCATATTTCATGGGCCCTCAGCTAAGTAAACATGGGTGGTGGTAATGTGAAATTTGTGTGGGGCCGGTCCCAAAAACAAGAATTCGATGATTTTAAGAAACTCTTGTGCTCATCCCCAGTACTTTCACTACTAGAAATATAGTAGCCCTTTGAGATCGAGACAGATGCTTCAAACTATGTTGTGGGTGCCTTTCTATCTTAGCACAACCACCCCATGTCCTATCATAGTGAGACATTATCATATGTTGTATGTACGTAACCTACTTATGACAAATAAATGTACTCCATTGTGAAAGCATGCCGCTAGTGGAGACATTACATTCTTGGGAAGTAGACAGCCATCCACATTGATCATAATCCACTGCAGTTCATGCAGACACAAGGAAAATTGCAGAATAACCACCATCAGAAGTGGTCCATGTACTTGTAGTAATTCCACCTCAACATCAATTATAAAACGAGAATCACCAACCATGTCACTGATTGCCTCAACAGACTACCAGTCATGACACTCACAATGGTGCTAGATTGTTGTGGCCATGAGGCCTCTGGATGTCCCCAACTCTATGAGATAGACCCAAACTTCACCACCACCTATAAAATGTTGGGAGCAAATGCAGTTGTCCCTAATTTCCATATTTAGGATGGGATATTGTGTTGTCTGGGACATATCTGTGTTCCATCAAGCGAGTGAGTGAAGATGATATGGGGATCTCACTAAAGTCGAGTGGTAGGACACTTCAACATTGAAAAGACAGTGGAAATGTTCAAAAAGGTTTCTACTGGCTGAAACTTCGACATGAGGTCAACAAGTATATCAGTTCCTACACTACCTATGTTATTTCCAACTCTTGACATGCCATGGGAATCCATCTCAATGGACTACATGTTGGGCCTCCCGTCCACCAAGTGGGGCAATGACTGTGTTTTTTTGGTTGTGGATTTATTTTTTAAGATGGCGAATCTGGCCGCCTGGAAGAAGAGCATCACAATAGAGGCCAGTGCTAAGCTCTTATTTGAACATGTCTGGGTACATTTTGGAATCCCACAAACCATTCTCTCAGATCGAGATAGTTGATTTCTCATCACATTATGGTCAAGCCTCTGGTCACTGTCGGACACCAACCTCACCAAATCCATGATCTTCCACCCCCAGAAAGATGGCCAAATCGAGGTCATAAATCGAAAGATCATGCATACCCTACACATGTATAATTCCAATCAACCTCGGACATGGGATGAGAGTCTCCCCTATGTTCAGAATAGCTACAACTGAGCCCTGCATAGCTCAACCATCCATTCCCCTTTCAGGTGGGGTTGGCATTCCATCCATTGTATCCCATAGATGTTACACTACCCCTTGCGGTCACCTCAACCAACTCATCTCCTGCTCCAACTAAAGTTGAAAAATCCACCTAGTTCATTGAGTGGATCCAACACATCCACCAACATGTTCAAGATATCATACAGAAGTCCAATGACAAGTACAAGCAACGCCATGATTAACATCGGGTGCCACATAAGTTTCAGGTGGGCGACAAATTTTGGTTGCACTTGAATAAAGAGCGCCTTATAGGACCCCATCAGAATATTATCCCACTTTTTTATGGGTTGTACACCATCACCAAGGCTGTGGGTGATAATTCTTTTGAGCTCAACATTCCGCCTTTCCTTGGATTGCACCCAATGTTCAACGTGGATATCCTTCGACCATATTTCCCACCATTATTGGACACCTTGGAGATAACAAAACAACTAAAACCAACATTTCTCAACCCGAATGCATAAAATAGGAATCCAATGATCATATTGTGGAAAAACAGATCAAGGGTGCTCACTAGGAAAGGATCCATGTTTATCGAGTTGTCAAAGCAGGGTAGCTCCTGGACAAAGGCAAGTGGCTCACTAGTGGCCAAATTCAACAAACATTTCCTCATTTGATGGGAAAACTCAATGCAATGGAGAACATTTCTTACTAATGGGGGGGGATTTATCCATATGGATTTCAGTGGCATCCCACCTATTCCAACTACCTCATTTTGGTAGTTTTCCAGTTTGGCAATTTTTTCTCTAGTTTTCGGGTCCCTGACTTGCAGGGCCGTTTTGAGGCCCTAAGCAACGTTTTTTAGGGCTCATAGAAAAATGTGTAGCCCTCAAATATACCTTTCCAATGGGATATCATGTGCCTAAAATGGATATCATATGCAAAAGTTACGACCCTCGGATGTTGATGTACTAACTTACTCAAATGGGGCCCACATGACTTTTGGCGCTTCATCTCCTAGGGTTAGATTTTTTGGATGTCTAGGGTTTTTGACATTCTTGTTTATTGTAAAAATGCCTTCAGAGCCTCATTGTAATTATATTCTTGAAAATGAGTGCAACTGTCACATATATTCTCAAAGATAAGCCACCACCATTCTAGCAAGTTTGTTTCCGCTGCATTTTATAGTTTCAACTTATTTCCTTGTTGAATAGAAACCAATTTTACTGTGTATCTATTATTCCGTGTTAAGAATATTTTGATAATAATCTGTATTCATTTCATTCGGAAAATATATTTTGGATCATAGAATCCTTCTATGTAAAGTTTTACGAGCCCAGAGAAGGTAAGCTCGGCGGTTATTCACTTTTACAGAGTCTGAAAAACACTAAAAGAGGACTCCAAATTGATCTTTTTTGTAACGTTAGTCTCGAGGGCCCGAAAAAGAATAAAATAATAACAAGGAGAAATATTCTGGTCACTAGGGACAGAGTATTCCTTTTTCATACTTAGTCCAGTCTGTCCGGAAAAGGGTTAAACTTATATAGAAATGACGTCTCTTGAAAACCATTTTAACGAGTGTGACAGAGACAAGATCACTCGACTATATTTTCAATTTTAAGGAGTTTCAAAAGAGATTAACTTTGGAGTCACCTCCTTTTTAATAATTAAGTCCCTTGAGCCAAAAAAATTACAAAACATAACTTAGGAGAACTCTGTCAGTGAGACATGTCTCTCGAGATGTACCTTTTTCTTGGGTAATCTATGAGTGTTAAAGGAACAAGGTCACTCAGTGATATTTTCTTGTTTAGGGAGTCTGAAAATGGATTAAATAAGACTCCAAGGTGTTTCCTTTTTCGTAAATAATCTCCAAGGCCTCAAAAAGAGATAAACCAAAACCAGGGAGAATGGCCCTTTTCACAAATTTATTCCCTTAGGCCCGGAAAAGGGTTAAACGTACACCTAAGAATACTCTCCTAGCGAACTGTAGCTCCTAGGGAATACATTTTTCATAAAATTATCCATTTGGACTAAAAAATGGGTAAACCATTGCCGAACAGATGTGCCTTCAAATTTCACTTTGACGAGCATGAAGGGAAACAACATCGCTTGACAATATTTTCAGTTTTAGAGAGTTTGAAGAGGGCTTAAAGAAGACTCTAGGGGGGCTCCTTTTCTTTAGTAATCTAAGTTAGGCATAAAAGGATAAATAATTTCTTGTTAGATGTCATTTTCATAGTTTAAGTGAGCTTGAAAGAAAACAAACCATGCTCTTAGGGAGTCCCTCAAGTATAGACCAAAAAATGGCGAGGAAGAAGAGTGAGGCTTCAACACAAAGTCATGGTGGGACTAAAAGGATTCCCAAGCCTATAGGAAATTCATAGCATGGATGCCAAAATGTAAGACAAGGATATACCACCTAATTAAGACACTTATAAAGATACATAGAAGGTTTTGTGTTGCACTTTGGTGGGTTTGATTCTATGGCAAAGAGGAAATCATCAATAGAATTCAAAATGCAAGGCGATGAGAACCTATCCTAAATACAAATGGAAAAATCACAACTTCATCACAAGATCAAAAAATTAGTACCCATTCATCAAACAATACCAAATCCAAAGGAACAAGAAGTTTAAAGGACCAAAATATCACCAAGAAGGATCATAACATCCATCGAGCGACAAAAAGAGAAGAAATCAGGGTCAAAATAGGTCAAAACAGAGTCAAAAGTCTATAAATAGAAGTAAACAGGGGCATTTTTACCATTTCACTTTGACAATTTCCAAAAATAACCAAAACTCTCTTCCTTCAAATCGAAATTTGGAGAGCATTGGTGGATGAAAACAACTCATTCTTGGGCCAAGTAAGTAATTTTTTCCTTTACCTGCAAATTCATCCATTCATTTCAAGTTTTAGATGGATTTGGGTATCGCACGCTCCAAAATTTAACCTGAATATCCATCTATGTGTGCTTTTCATAGTCAACACACATATGTATGTAAGATGATATACTCTCATCACACATACATACACGGCGAATACCAAAAAAGGGCATGCACATGCTTAAAAAGTTAGAAAAAGAGAAGTAGTAAATCCCAAAATGTTGACATGACTCAGGATGTATGTACGTTGGAGGGAAAGAGAACATGAAGAGGTTGACCAAATGGTCAAGTACAACCCAACTATAGTGGAAACATTGAAACAATGTGGGTAATGGAAATTCTTCCAATGTACCCTTATCAGAGCTCAACCACAACTTCTAAGCCATCAGGTAGAGTATTGGAATCCATATGCATAAGATTTCATGATAGAGGGATAATCACTAACACCCACCACTGAAGACCTTTACTTATTAACCGGTCTCTCTAATATGGGAAAACTGGTAAACTTGGATACATTCTATCTCAGGCCATATCACATAGCCCACTACATTCATATGTATTGCGAGGCCGACATAGAGAAGGTGGGGTCTCAAGTGCCGATACAAAATATTGAAAATCTAAGTTTGAGGGTGGTACTATGTATGATTGGGTGGATGACAGGGTATGTTGATCTACAACAAGATTCATGAGCCTAGATGCATTATGTTGTGCAATTTCTACAACCGATTATTTCCCCAATGCATTGAATTGTACAATGTCTACAACTGATTGTTTTCGATTGGAGCACCACTATGCTCAATTAAATGAAAATTCAACTGATAGAGTGCAAGTTGAGACAGAGGAGAAAATTTGGATTTGGTACAGTGATGTGTGCATTTTTCTTTGAAAGAGTGTCAACGATTAGTCCAAGGGAGGGTGTGCGGGGGCTCATAGCCTCCTTTCCAACACTGTGCAGATGGGCTACTTTGATGCCACATGAGGGAGGATTAGGAGTACACGAGGGATATGGAGACAAGTTCTTAGAGTGGTGGAAACTACAAATTCCATCCATTGAGGACTACCCATATACATGTATCAGGTTCTTGAGGGACTTGGACGTGCCTATGCCCCCTGGTGTAGCATGTGGCGACATAGGTACTTACTCTCAATTTTTTGAATTTTTAAATTTTAAATTTTAAATTTTATAAAAGAAAAGAAAACATGTTTTTGGTAATGTCAAAATACAATATTAAAACCGATTATGTACATATGTGGGGCTAGTGTGGCCAATGGACTTCCGTCGGACTCGACATCTTCCGTAAGAGAAGATCCAGAAAAGGAGGAGCCGTAGAAGAGGCAGGGCCATAAGTAGAGGATGAGAGAGTCCTGGGGTGGGTTGAGAGGAACATGACATCACTCACCCATAGTGTGCCCATGGTGGAGATCGAGGATCTGTTGCCATCCATGCAAACTCACGTAGTGTGAGTACCGAGGGCATGGGTCCATCTATTCCAGTGTCTAGATAATTCCGCAGTTTATTATACTAGGGCCAATATTCCTAGAGCTTATATTAATGTTGGACGTTATGTGTGTCGAAGGATCCCTTTTTGTATCTCCCATATGTATTGAGGGCATAATCCTGACGGTGTATTATTGGCACTTTTGAGGTCTATAGCCCACATTTTGTATTGTGACATTATTTTGGGAATATTATATATATATACATATATTTGTTCCTTATGGAGTAAATAAATGTATTTACATGTGCATGTATGTGTGTTATTTTATATTTATGTGTGTGAAAGATGCCAATCTAATAATTAGAAAATGCATCAATTAATTGATTAGATATCTTAGGAACATGAATATATGTGATATAATCAAAATAAAATTCTAAGAGACGTAACCTAAGGAATCGTTGATGAAGGGTGGGATAGTGGACACAGTACACTCCATTTAATCATCATACTACCATTTGAGCATCTAGATGAACCCGAAGGTGAGAAATACCATGTGACAATGCATCGTGTAGTAGTTCTATTACAACATTGTACTCAACAATGTTATTAGTTACTTCTCCTAGACAAACACCTCCAAAAGATACCAACTAAACATTGGGAGTGAATATCACCCAATATGAAGAAGAAATCCTCTGAGTGTGTCATCTAACACTGTCCACGAACCCAACATAAACCTCAGATTCACTTGACATCTTCAACAATGCAGAAAAACAATAAAATACACATCCATAAAACACAAAGATACTAAAATGTATAAATAAAAAATATACATTGTTTACAATAAGTCACACTTAGGTGACCAACCTAAGCATAATACTTCTTAAGGTAGATCCCATTTATGGGCTTAGGCAAATAATTACCTTCGAAGTCAACCAATTGATAAGTGACTTTTTCCAAAACTTTCGTAACAATAAACAGTCTGAACCACATGGGTTTAAATTTGACTACCCCTAAGGGATATTTATCTTGATCATAGACTAAGACAAGATCACCTTCAGATAAGAATCTAAGGCAGACCAACTGATCATATTGACCAACTGATCATATTGACACTTGACACATTTTTAATGAGCTTCATTATCCAAGGATGCATCTTGACGTTGTTCATCGAGCTGCTCAAGATAGAGGAGACGCTCTTCAAGTGTAGTTGTGTCGGGTATTAATTCCACTGCCAACTTAAGAGAAGGAATCTAGCACTTTATGGGAAATATTGCCTCTATCCCATAAATGAGTTGGAAGGGAGAGAAACCTGTAGCAGTCTTGACTGAATTTCAATATTCCCAAAGTGATAAGTACAACATTAGATTCCATTTCGAACTGGCTGAATTGATTGTCCATTGGAGAATAGTATTAAGAGACTTATTGACAGACTCCACCTGACTATTCACCTGTGGCTAATAGGGTGACAGATTTTCTTTCTTAAACCCAAGCTTTGATGTTAACTCAGTCATCATCTTATTCTGAAAGTGACTTCCATGGTCTGTGATAATCTCCTTCGGTATACCAAGCCTAGCTACAATCTGGTTAAAAAATAAAATCACGTTCATTTCCCCGTAATTACTAAATATTGGCATGGCTTCGACCCACTTAGTGAAGTAGTATACTGCCATGATGATATAATGATGCTCCCTATCCAAAGATGGATGGAATGTAGTGAAAACAATCCCCCACTTAGTGAAGGGAAGAACAATAATAACCAGAAACATGGGAGTAGGGTGTTCCTGCATCTTCCGAGAGAAGATCTGGAACAGGTGACACTTCTTGACCACCTCTATACAATTTTTGATTAACAATGGATAAAAGTATCCAACACGAAGGAATTTCTAGGTTTTTTCCAACCCAGTCAAGTGACTGCCACATGCTCCATTGTGGCAGTCATTCAACACAAGCTCTACCTCTTCATGAGTCATACAATGATGGAGAACAAAGTCAACACCTCAATGATATAAATTATTATCAAAAATAAGATAATTTCAGGCTTGATGGCATATCCATCAATGCTCATCACCAAAAGCAGAGGAAGGGCACTTCACAGTCTAAAGATACACAAGTATATATCCATACCAAGGGTCTGACAATGCAATAAGGAATAGATCCTCATTGATCAATGACTCTTCTAGAAAATCATTGCCACTCTCAGCCAGAAGTTCTGAAATTAACTCGACAAAGACAAAATAGTTCTTATACTTCATCGAAATAAAGTCCAAATCAAATTCTTGAAGAATGACTATCCATAGAGTAATATTCCCATCGATGAACCATCGTGTCAACACATATTGAAAAGGATTAATGATGGCTATGGTCTTACAAAGTATAAAATGATGGTGGAACCATTGGACAACATGGATAGTTGCTAAAGCCAGTTTCTCAACATGAGTGTAGTTTATTTCTAGCCCGACTAAGCCTCAACTAAGTTAATAGATGAAGTTTTCCTAGAGCGTGTCATCGTCTTGAACCAATATCATACCGATGGTATACTCTGTTGTGGCCAAGTATTACAAGGAATCCTTTCCATAATCAGGGGGACTAAGAAGAGGGGAAGACGTTAGGGAAATTTTCAATGCTTCAAAGGAGCGTTGAGATGCTTCATCCCAAAAGAAAGGGACCCATTTTTTCAAGAGATGTATAAACCCTTTAGTTATTTCGGCATAGTTGGAAACAAATTGCCAAAGGAAGCTATCTTTCTCTTGAAGACTCTAAAGCTGGGGAATTTTGCACGTGGGAGGAAACTGAACTATTGCCTCAACCTTGAGAGGATCAACCATGATCCCTTTAGTGGACATGATGAATCCAAACAAACGTCCTGATGTTACACAAAAAATAAACATGTTTATATTTAGACAAATTCGGTGGTAGTGACACCTCTAAAAAATAATTCGTAGGTGGGCGGGATGATCATATCTCTTACGAGAATGCGATGCCAGATCATCAATATAAACCTTGACTATATATTTGAGGTCATGGAAGGAGAATGACATGGACCACCAAAAATTATCTCCAACTTTTTTTAGGCCAAAAGACATTTTTTTGTATGCAAACATACCCCAAGGACATATGAAAGTAGTATTATGTTGATCCTCGGGCTTGATCTAAATCTGGTTGTACCCGAAAAAAATGTCCATAAGATAAAATACTTCACAACCCGTACATTCACCAATAATCCAATCTGTTAGCACTTGATAAATTGTTGGTCTGACAAGAATGACCTACCAAGGTAACCTACAAACAACCTTTAAGACTAGAAACTAGCCTTTCCAATCTAGAGAGGGATCTCTCTGAGATTTAGTCTCTGATAGATAAAAACTTTGCATTGACATCTAGATTTAAAATCTTGAGGAAGTTATTTTTTCTAGTTTCACTGGCAAGGAAATATAGTACTTTTGGGATATGGAGTCAACTCCCTAACAACAAGAGAAATCAATGACTGGTAAGGGAAAATTTGAGAGGATAAAAGCTAAATAGGAAATGGTATTTCAGTTTCAATATCGTTGTGTATGGAGGAGAAAGGAAACATAAGGAAAATCAGAGCACCATTAAAGATGAACTCTAACTTAACTTAGAATAAAAACATAGAGTTTAAATGGTCAATTCTAAAGAACCATGAGATGAATTTTAAACCCTTTAAATATTTCCATTTTAAACAAACGAAACATACATGAAAGTGTGGGAAACAAAAGTACATACAAAGATATGTTCACAATACATCAAACCACCACCATTAGAATCTTTACATCAAAGATTTAGGACTTCTGCATTATATTTCCATCAGATTCAAAAAATTACATTAAAGAGTCCTCTGTCTACACTACTTTTCCAACCTGGTTTACATAAAAAAGATTAAATATATAGAAAACTAATGCCCTCCCGGGATGCTATGCTCGAACTACTCTCCCCTAGAATCCATGATTCAGTTACCTTCCCCCTGGACAACATTTTCAATAGAGTTTACTAAAAATAGGAACCTGACTACGCCCAATCATAACATAACCAACACATTTGTTTCAATCATTTGTTCATGAGAAATATTCAACCACTAGGTTTTGGTAAATCGACGCTTTCTTTCAAGGGGTGTCCTAGTAATCATATGTACTGCTGGAAAATATATCACCCTTATATAGCAGACTCTAGTTTTTGCTGCACAATCATTGGTTGTAATATGTGTGTGGCAAGTTGGTGTAGCATATGTCCGTTTGCAGTTGCTCATGCATCTCCAGGTGGCAGCAACGGTTAGGGGGCATGCATCTCTTTCAAAGTTGGCACGCATTTCATTTATACATGCCCCTCTTTAGTAGGTGGTTCACAGCGTCTGCACAATGAATATTCACTACGTTAGGCTTCTTGTTAACATAAGAAAGTAGGATATGTACAAAGAAAGATTCCATGCCACGATCCAAAAAGACAAAAATGGGGTTGTCTTACTCATGGTTCCGGCATCACCTACAACCTTAAAACTCTGATTTTTTTTCTTAAAGACCAGTTCTGTTTTCTCAAACTCTTCACCTGTCTCAATAAAATCACGTTTATTTTTAGTTTTGATTGAGCATTGGCGAGAGCTACACATGCGTTATCAATGGCTAGTCTACATTCTCTGAAATTCTCTGTAATTTTTTATTCCCACACCATTTGTTCCTCCCTAAGCTCAATAATCACATCTTGTGCCTCTCTAAGCTGTTGTTTAAGCCAATTTTCATTCCCTCCTCTCGTTGTGGGTGAGGTATGGGGTAATTGACCTGTTCAATTCTGCGATGCTAGTGTTTCAACTATCAGTTGTCTTCTTAAATCTTTGTTATCTTGATAAAGTTTGGCAATAGCGTGTTGCACTTGTTTCAATTGCTGCGAAAATTCCTGAACATCTACATTCTATTCTCTTAACTCCTCCTGCCTTTCATCAATTCCCTTGCTTGCACCTTCAAAATGATCTAGTTGAACGATGCACATGGGAAATATCTTGGCAGCAGACTTGGTTCACAGTTTACTGGGAGCTTGGATATTCTCAGTTTTGTTAGTCAACCTTGACCTGCCTTTCTTCTGGGATGTTGTCTAACAGTACGATGAATATTCTATTTATTTTACTTTTATTTTTACCGTCACGTCTTTCTTTCTTGCCCTTGCACTATGGAGTGATGATTCCTTTGCATATAGAGGAATGTCTCCTTTGGGGTCTTTAGGAATTCTAGCTGAAATCAGAAAATAATCTTGTTCCTTGTTCAAATGTCTCAATTCTTCAACCACTAACAGCTTGATTAATGAAAAATGGGATAAATTTTTCCCTAGCTAATCAGCCTTGGCCTGGACATTGTCTGCCGTATTTCCCAAGCTTCGATACAATAAGAAAGGTATATTCAAGGATATTTTCCCTGTGAAGTGCATCAATAACCTGATGTGATATGGATACACACTATAGAACCTTCCTTCATAGGTGAAATATCTTCTCATTACCTTTAGAAGTTTCTTGAAAGGATCGAGGAGATACTGGCTTGGAATGTTGGCTCCAAACTTTAGATTTAGAAATTTGGTTTGGATGAAGTCCTTATAAAACTAAATGTCTAAAGGCATGCCTTTAAACCTTTTTTCTCCATGCGGAGGGATCTCTGTCACAGTTGGCAATGTTTCCTCTGTCACTCGAAAAGTAATTTCCGCAATCGTCACACTGACCCCAGTAAAATTGAGGGTGAACTACTAAGCCATATTTGCATTATATCCTTTGATCCTTTTGCTTACGTGCATACATACGACTTTCTTGAAAGATTCCTTGATCACCGAGTCTTCATTTATCATCTCTAGATCCTGAGGTTCAAACCTCACGACCCTGCCACTTCTCACCTTCTTTCTTATGCTTTGGGAAACTTCCATGATGCTAGTATATATTTATCTCATGCACATGGTAATGAACTGTGATACCTTCTCTGCATGACAAAAAAAATCATCCACATAAATTCCTTGCACGA
>ML792302.1:805183-840217 GCA_009831015.1 Picea engelmannii | reverse complement strand
CTGCTAGAAGGTTATTTCTCTGTTCATAATTTTTTAGACAAGGAAAATATCACCTTCGCACTCCTTAAGGCTCTCCCCCATGTCAAACATTGGTGGGAAACTTATTGGGAGCAGAGTTCCATAGAGGATTCTGGAATATATGGGGTCGATCCCACTTGGGATTTTTTTGTGGATGCGGTAAAGGAACAGTACTACCCTGTTGGCAACTATGAGGAACAATACATGAGATGGAACACACTGCAGCAAGAGAGGGGCCAAGCAGTTCAGGAGTTCACCAATACCTTCCATACCTTGCGCACCAAGCTAGGTATCAAAGACTCCGAACGACATTTGGTTCTGAAATACCATGGGTCTCTACACAAATACATCCAAACTGAAATGGATTTTCTGGACATCTCATCACTCAGTGCTGCCTATTGATATGCTGTTAAAATTGAGCAGAAATTTAAGCACCAGAAAAAACGAGAGTTCAGGTATGAAAATCCACAACAACCAAAGTATGACAAAGACAACCCTAAAAAATAGTCTCCCGAAAACCAGTCCAAGCCACAGGAAAAGAAGGGTCACGGGAAGACAAAGAAAGACACCGTAAAATGGTGCGATTTCCACAAAATCCCTTGGCACAACACCGACGAATGTCGCTCAACACAGTCATTGGTGGCCAAGATCAAAGACAAGGAGCCGAACCCTGATTCAGAATATGATTCTGAAAATACTGGTAAAAGACAGATTATCGACACAGACCCCACTGCTATTGTCGTGACCACAACAATTCAACCAGAAGAACCAATAGATCCAGAAGAGGGGGAGTGCCTTTTTCATTCACAGATGTGGGTGAAGGGGACCCTGCTGCATTTTATTGTTGATAGCGGAAGCCAAAAGAACCTCATCTCAGCAGAGGTTGTCAAATAGTTGGGATTGTCGAAAACACCACACCCGCAACCATAGAGCATTGGGTGGCTTCGCCAAGGATGAGATATTCATGTCAGCCAACAGTGTCGATTGTCATACAGCATCCAACCCTTCAAGGATGAGGTATTATGTGATGTTGCCCCACTGGATGTCTGTGATGTTCTCTTGGGCCAGCCATATATGTGGAAATGCCATGCTATCTATGAGTCTCGACCTCGTAGTGTCATTATTACTCTGGGAGGTCATCTCTATAGGATACCAGAGGTAGTTCCAACTACTACCCCACCTAAACAGTGCCGCAAGGTAGTATCTCATACTACAAAATTCATCTTCTCCACAATCTATTCAAAGGGTGAACACAAGGATACTGCAGCCACCACAGCTTCAGCCAAAGCACCTTCTATCCAACAGAAGCAGGTCGAAAAGGTTGCAGCAAAGAAAGAAGATTCCTTCTGCACACAGTAATCTAAAATAGCCAGATTGGTTAAAAGGGTCCAAACCTTCCAGCCACAGGTTCGTGACAGATTTCCACAAACTAAGCAACGCGACTTCTCCAGCATGACAAGCAACTCACCAAGATGCAGATTCAACAAATGATTTTCCCTCTCCCCTAGGAACTCAACGCAATGGAGACCATTTCTTCCTAAGGAGGGAGGATTGATCTAGGTGGATATTGGTGACCACCCACCTTTTCCAAATGGCTCAAAACAGTTTTCTGGCCATTTTGGAAATTTACTATTTTTAGCAGGTTTTAACTTCCGGGGCCATTTTGAGGGTCCAAATGAAGGTTTTTTGATATCTAGGTTCTCAATGATAGTTGAAGGCATGATTGAGCCCCCAAAATGAATCTTCTCGACAATACCTTTCCAACGAGCTATCACATGCCTAAAACAGAGATCATATGCAAAAGTTACGACCCCGGGAAGTTGATGTACTCACTTACCCAAACGGGGCCCACATGACTTTTGGCGCTTCATCTCCTAGGGTTAGGTTTTTGGATGTTTAAGACTTTTGGAATTCCCGTGTATTGTAAAAGGGCCTTCAGAGCCTCATTGTAACCATCTTCTTGCGAATGCGAGTAGCCGTCACATCTCTTCTCAGAGATAAGTTGCCACCATTCTAGCGAGTCTTTCACTCTGTATTTTTACAGTCTCTGTACATTTCTTTCATTAATAGAAATCGTTTATTACTATATCTCTGTGTTTATGGTTGCATCTTTGATATATTTCTGTTATATTACTGGATATACGCAATATCTCTGTGCATTTCTTTATTATATCTCCGCTCTCATTTCGTGCCGAAAATAATCCGAATCAACATGTTGTCACATATAGTAGGCTACCAATCATTGACCTAAATTGCCTCTGATATGTAGACTTTGAATCATCATTTTTTCTCAACTTGCAACTGGTTTCCATGGGAGTGATAACTATTTTAGAATCTTCCATTCCGAACCTCTTTAGCATTTCTATGATATATTTGGTTTGAGAAATAAAAATTCCTTGGTTGCTTTGACGTATCTGAAGTCCCAGAAAAAAGGATAGTTCTCCAAGTAACGACATTTCAAATTCATTCTGCATATCCTTTACAAATTTATGGCTTAACCTGTCATCATCACTATCAAAAATAATATCATCAACATAAACTTCAATTAATAAAATACTATCTTGACTTACCTTGATGTAGAGGTTGTCGTCTGCACTTCTTTTTTTGAGACCTGCTTGGTGTAGATATTTATCCAATCTACAGTAACATGCTCTAAGAGCCTATTTTAGACCATACAAGACCTTATTTAATTTACACACATAATATGCGTTCTCTAAAAACTAAAATCCTTCTCGTTGTTCAATGTAGACTTCTTCTTCAAGTTCCCCATTCAAAAAAGATGATTTTACATCTATCTGATACACTATAAGATTTTTGGAGCATGCATAAGCTAAAATCAATTGGATTCCTTTCATTTTGGAAACTGGGGGAAATGTCTCTTCAAATTCGATTACTTCAACCCGTGCATATACTTTACATAAAAATCTTTCTTTGTTCCTTGTAATCTGTTCATCTTCATTCAATTTATTCCTGTATACCCACTTTGTGTAGATCACATTCTTATCCTTTGGTCTTGGAACCAATTCCCAAGTGTCATTTTTCTCTATTTGATCCAATTCTTCATCCATAGCCTTATTCCAAAATTCATCCTTCCTGGCCTCTTCAAAACAGGTTGGTTCAATCATAGATGAGCGTGCCAGGTTTGTTTTTTCTGGTGAACATATTCTTTTTCTAGTCCCAACTCTTGCATCTTTGTTTTCGATAATCTAATTTGAAGGATGATTCTTCTGTACTCGTTTTCTAGGTGTATTTGGAGGCACTTGATAAAATTTCTCTTCTTCTTCTATTGGATCCTCTTCATCTTCACCTTCTACTTCTTTTTCATATTTTGTTTCTTCTTCATAAAGTTGTTCCATTGATACATTTTCTTCTTCCTTTAATTCTTGTCTACCTGTTTCATCAATTGTTACATTGATGCTTTCCACAACTTTTTCAATCTTAGGTTGTAACACTTGTATGATTTCCTTGTACTTGAGTAACCAACAAGTACTCATTTGTCCACATGAGAGTCAAACTTCCCCATTTTTCCATCTTCTCTTTTGATGTAGCATTTTCTTCCAAAAAATCCGAAGTGCTTCACATTTGATGGTCTTCCTTTCCAGAGCTCGTAGGGAGTTTTGTCAGTGTTGTTTCTGAGCATTATTCTTTTTTGAATGTGAATTGTTGTACACACTGCCTGTGTCCAAAAACTATCTATCAATTTGGAATCCATTAGCATTGTTTGATCCATTTCCTGTACTGTCATATTCTTTCTTTCAACAAATCCATTCTGTTGAGGTGTCCTAGCAATGGAGAATTTTCTTTTTATTCCATGAATGTTGTAGTAGTACATAAATTCCTTTGAAGTGAACTCTCCTCCATTATAATATCTCAAGCATTTGATTTTTTAATCCATTTCATTTTCAACAATTTCCTTGTTGATCTTGAAGTTTTCAAAATCTTCTGACTTATTCTTGAGAAAGAAAACTACAGTCATTCTTGTATAATCATCAACTAATAACATAAAGTATTTCTCACCTTTTAAACCCTTTGTTGTAGTTGGTCCAAGTAGATCAATATGCACAATTTCCAGTGGTTTTGTTGTTGAATATTCCTTTGATTTGAACCTAGTCTTTGTTTGCTTTCCTTGTTAGCAATGCTTGCATAAAGTGTTGGTTGGTTTCATGATCTGGGGAATTTCTCTAAATTCTTCTCTTTTTATGAATTTTACAAGGTTATCAAAATGTACATGACCCATTATTCTATGTCATAGCCAACTTTCATCTTCCTTTCCTAGACAACACTTTTCATTTCCAATTTCACTTAACACATATATGTTGCTTGAAGTTCTCGCAGTTGTAGGAATCAATTTTCCTGAACCTTCTTTTCTTATCTCGCACTTTTGTGAATCAAAAGTAACTTTATGACCTTGGTCACACATTTGAATCACACTTAGAATATTATGTTTCATATTTTATACTAGTAGAACTTTTTCTTCTTTTGTATTCTTGTTCCCAATTCTGACTATTCCTTTTCCAATGATTTTAGTTGAATCATCATCTCTGAAGGAGAATGATCCATCTCTTTCCTTTATTAATGCAAGAAACATGTCTCTATCACCTGTCATGTGTTTCTAACAACCATTGTCAACATACCAACCATGTTTCTTCTTCTTATCTTGTAGAGTGAGTGTGCATTCTTCATTGTTGTATTGATCCTGCTTTCTTATCCATGTCCTTTTCTGAGGTTCCTGTCTGTGATTTTTGTTGTTATGTTGTCGTTCTCTAGGAGGGATTGTCATTATGCAATATTTGGCCATGTGTCCAAAGTTTTTACACTTGTAGAATTCCACTTCAATGCATTATGATTCAAACCTATTGTAACTTCTTCTTTGTGTTTCACTAGGCCTTCTTGGATAACCTTTTTTTGTATGAATTTCAAAGTTGTTTATGTTCCTGTTGTTAGCTCTGCAATTCATAGCTTTATGTTCAAAATTATTACATGCATAACATAAACAAAAAAATATAGTTTAATACCTGGGATTTGAAGATCTTTTAAAAGGAGGTCCTCTTATGTATCCTTCTTTTACCTGAGACCTATATGTTTATGTCGGTCATTGATTTTGAAATATGAATCTTCTCGGTGGAGGAGTGTCCCTGTAATTCTCTCTGTAGACCTTCTTATCCTTTTTTATTGTTTCTGCATAGCATTTTGGATATGTTTTTTGTTCTGTTGTTTTGGAGCTTGATCCATTTTTTGTCTGATTATATCCAAGTACAGACTTGTCATGATTATGCCTTTGACTATTGATAATGTCATTCAAAACTTTTGAGTTGTTCTGCCTATTTTTATTTTGAAGATCCTTTCTTAATCTGAAAATATCTGCTTCCAAATATTCAGTGATCTTGTCTCTTCCTTCTAGTTGTTCTTTGAGTGCTTCTTAGATTCTTTTATCTTCTTCAATTTGAACCTTCAAATTTGTGACCATTTGTTATAATTCCTGAGTGTCTTCTTTCTTGTCTAGTTCCACTTGTAGCTTCTTGTTTTCCCTCTTTTCTGACGCAAAGCAGTTCTCTATACCCTCACGGTTCCACCCTGCTCTCGCCAGGACCTTCTCATTCTCTCTCAGGCCAGAAGAATCTAAGACTCTTCCAACTCCTCTCTGGAGTTCCTGACCCACAAATGTCCCTATCTTTGGAACTCGGGACTCGCGAGTTCGCGAGTTTAGCGCTCACGATATCTGGTCTTTCACTTCCCCAAATCCCGATGGTCAAAGGGTCAACGTCCTCAGATATTGGGGCTTTCCCTATCGGGAAATTGGCGGATATGATACTATGATTCACTCGCCCTCCAAATCTCTGATTCCCGAACTCCGAGCTAACACCACTTGTCAACGCCTCCTCATATGGCTTAACGCCCTGATGCCTGTCCTCCACTTGCACTATCGGGAAATCGCCCCTTGCGATGTCAACACCCCGTATTTCAAAACCCCGAGTGCCGAGGTGCCGATTCTCCGAGATCGCGCCACCTGTCTTCCACTAGTACCTGGGGTCCCATGCTGCCACGTCCTCTTCGGGACTTCGTGATGTCGGAAACTCCGAACGCCGAACCCCGATATGATGGGATCGCGTGCCACCTGTCCTCGTCACAATCGACGGCTCTCGTTAAATCAGGAAATCGCTATTCGCGATTTCAAAAGGAATGAACCCCTTTCCTTTGCAATCGTCGAAGCCCGAACCCCGATGTGCCGAAATTCGATGGTCGGTTCTCTCCTGCGCCAAAGGGTTAAAATCCTCACAGCTTCTCCATGATCCAACGATCCCCGGGATTTCGCGATTCTCCTCCGCGAATCCTGTCCGTTGATTCTTCCTCTCGAGGAAGCCTTTCGCTCCAAAGCTTCTCCTGTTGGAGCTTCTCTTGGGTCTGTTCCCCAATATTTGCAAGGAACTCTTCCCCCTTGAACTTTGCCCAATATGACTCCTTCAACGGAAGGTTGGCACACTCCCTACGCTCGGCGTCCAATCACTCTCCAAGTGTTGGATCCTCCGGACTCTTGTGCGCATCTTCTCCTCTGTGAACTCTCAACATGAGTCTCGTTGAGACGCGTAAAGCGCTTCCCTTCTTAAGCTTCCATCATGTAGCTTCGATCTCTACAGAAACTCAGTTCCTTTTCTCTTTCTCCTGCAGATGGAGAATACAATGCCTCCTGGCAGTCTTCCAGCTCAAGCAATCTACTGCTGAGTTCTCTGGGTATTTAGTAACCCAGTGAAAGTTCCCTCACTGGACCTTCCTTCAGATGACAGAACTCAAAGAGTCCCTTCCTCCTGGGCTATCTCTGCACCCTCTCAACGCCCTCCTGACGGAGTATCTCTGCCACGGAACACCCAATAGTTATACTTTCTCCTGTGCTTTGCACCCTTCGCTCAACGTCCTACAGACGGAGCCCCTCAGAATCCACATAGAATTCTGGTCTTTCTAAACTCCCATCAGAGTTCTTTCCTCTGCACTTCTGTACACACGCTCGATACCCTCTTGGTAGAGCTCCTATAGTACTTCTCAAAGGTTCTGTCGACAACAGTGTCTCAGCTACACCGCCTTGACTATTAAGGTGTTCAGCAACCCCAAAAGTCTTTCTTCTATATAAGGTGATGACTTCAGTCCTGTGCCCTCAGCACGTCTCTGTTTGACTCCTCACGAGTTCAGAAGTGCATCCTCCTGTGAACTGGTATTCAGAGTCTCAACACTCTGTCACGCCCTCATGGCATGAAACCTCAAAGACCTCTCAAACCTGAAATCAAACACACTCCCAGCAATTACATGATAACAATACACAATTGCAGCATATAAAGAACACGCACATACAGACATGCATATAATGATAGACTGGTGCAGGAAAACTGCTCTGAATTAATAATGGCAAATGCCTGTATATTTTACAAGGTGTTCCCCGAGCTCTCTCTTGGCTCCTCTGCTCTACATGCAGATTCTACTGCCCAACTCTCTCTCTCTTTCTTTTTTTCAAATGAGATCTCAAAATCTCTTTTACATGAGGAGGCTCAATCGAGCGCTTCCCTCTAGGATTTACCTACCCTATTCAATTACAATAAATGGGGTTGTCTAGTCCAGAATCGGACCTAGATCTCAGCCAATCTACAATAAAGGCCGATCCTATCTAATGCCTACGCAAAAGCATGCTTTCCTGGATCAACAACCTAAGCACATTAAATTACATTCAATACAAATTCAAAATGAGGTTGCGCCTCCCTTTACGCCCTGAATGAGTGTGCGCTGACATGGCTGATTGGCTGGCACGGAGAGATGCTCCTGCATCATACTCCACAGCTGCAAAAATCATGAGCTCCTGCTCATGAGCTTCCCCTGTAATTGTTAGAAGTCCCCCCTGGATCCCAAACAAATGTGTGGAGCTGTCCATTTGCTCCATTCTACTGCTGCTGCTTCTGCTGCGCTGCTACTGGTGTCTTTCCTCTACCCAGCTTCTCCTCGCTGGTAGTCTGCGTTGATTTCAACATCAGCTCCATGATCTCCTTGATCGCTTCATCCAGCTGCTCCTGTGGCTGGTTTTTCTGTTGCAGTCTCCACAGCTGCAAAAATTTTGGGCCATTGGGAAGATCATAATGATCCCCCACGCCTTCCTCATCTGTCTCCAACCTCACCTGTTGGATGTGCATGCCCTGCACTTTCACCCTGTCTTCTAGGGCTTCAATCTGCTCCCACAGATCAGCCAAACATATGTTGTATGTGTCTTCTTCTTCTGCTTCTGCAACCTCCCGTGTTGCAGTCTTTTCAGCTGAAATGCTGAATATGTTGAGCCATTCCTCGGAATGCTCATTTCCTTCTTCTGGTTCTTTTGCTGTCAGCTCAAATGTTGCAGCTCGCTCAGCTTGCTGGCTACATTTGTTGAGTTGTTCCTCGGAACACTCATTCTTCTCTTCATCCACTTGGGCAGTCTCAGATACCTGCTCCAATTCTTCTTCTTCTTTGACAGTCATCATCAACTGTGACTGTTCCCCTGCTGTTGTTGCATTTTGAACAGAATTTTTTGCCTCCTCCTGGGCAAATGCCAGGAATATTTCAATTCCCCCAATCATCAGTATACCATCCTGATGTTCCTCCTCTCCTGTCAGCTTCATCTGCTGATCTTCTTGCGAGCTTATATGCTCTGTCAGCTCTCCTGGATGAATCTGACTTCTCAAATCATCCCTGCCCATATAGCCATATGGGATGCTTCCACTGCTGCTTCCTCGGCAGATTATGAGATCAACCGATCCCATCTTCATCAGCAACCTTTGTTGAATTGAACTCTCCTTTGAGTCCAAGAGACTCTCAGACAGTCTCAATTTTTCATCTCTTCCCTCCAGGCAGCTTAGTACGCTTTCTCTGCCCTCTTGGCAGTCTTCGAGATCTTCACCTGATCTCCTTTCATTGCCCAACTGGCAATGCAAAGTTTCCTGGCTGTCCTCATGACAGTCTTTGAGATCCTCAGCCGATCTCATTTCTGTTCCCCTGCCCAACTGGCAATTTGAAATTCCCTAGCTTCCCTCACGACAGTCCTTGAGATCCTCAACTGATCCCAATTCATTGCCCTCTTGGCAAACTGGAATTTCTTCTTTTCTGCCCAATCGGCAGTATTTGAAACCACCAGCTGATTCCAATTTATCCCACTCATCATCATCATCATCGAGACTTTTTCCTGTCTCTGGCCAACAGTAACAAATCATGTCTTCTTCTGTGGCCCTGAGGTTCTCAGCATACCTCAGCCACCTTTTCAAAAGCCTACACTGTCTTATGACCATCAACTGCTTGACTGGCCATTTCGCTTTTGCCTTCTTCATTGGCAATTCGCGCAATCGTCTCCTCCTCCTATCCTGCCGCATCCGCAGTTCCATCTTCTCTATGTCTGCTTTTAATTCATAGAGGTCTCTAGTCACTTTTGCTTCCTCTGCAAGCTTTTCTGCCTTGCTTTCCTTCCTATGGCCTTCAGTAGCCATTTTGCTGTATCTATCTGTCCCCTCGATAGATCTGCTGTTGTCACTCCAGCAATCCTGAGTGCTCAGCTTCATCCTCCTACAATCCTGCTGACTGTCTATGGACTATTGCATACCTGCAAGAAATCGCCTACAGAGTCTTCAATAACTCTGTCTTCTTCCGCTCCTTTGTCTCTTCCTGCCTGAAATATACAAGCAAGAATTTTCGCTGCTCTGATACCACTTGACGCAAGTCTTGAGTATCAGAGTGCTTTCCTTTCCTCCTTCTCTCCTCTTGCCTGAAGTATACAGACAAGACCTTTGGGCTCTGATACCACTTGACGCAAAGCGGTTCTCTATACCCTCACGGTTCCACCCTGCTCTCGCCAGGACCTTCTTATTCTCTCACAGGCCCGAAGAATCTAAGACTCTTCCAACTCCTCTCTGGAGTTCCTGACCCACAGATGTCCCTATATTTGGAACTCGGGACTCACGAGTTCGCGAGTTCAGCGCTCACGATATCTGGTCTTTCACTTCCCCAAATCCCGATGGTCAAAGGGTCAATGTCCTCGGATATTGGGGTTTTCCCTATCGGGAAATCGGCGGATATGATACTACAATTCACTCGCCCTCCAAATATCCGATTCCCGAACTCCGAGCTAACGCCACTTTTCAACGCCTCCTCATATGGCTTAATGCCCTGACGCCTGTCCTCCACTTGCACTATCAGGAAATCGCCCCTTGCGATGTCAACACCCCGTCTTTCAAAACCCCGAGTGTCGAGGTGCCGATTCTCCGAGATCGCGCCACCTGTCTTCCACTAGTACCTGGGGTCCCACGTTGCCATGTCCTCTTCGGGACTTTGCGGATCGTGGATCCACGATGCAAGAGTTTCGTGATGTCGGAAACTCCGAACGCCGAACCCCGATATGATGGGATCGTGTGCCACCTGTCCTCGTCACAATCGACGGCTCCCGTTAAATCAGGAAATCGCTATTCGCGATTTCAAAAGGAATGAACCCCTGGCCTTTGAAATCGTCGAAGCCCGAACCCCGATGTGCCAAAATTCGATGCCCGGTTCTCTCCTGCGCCCAAGGGTTAAACTCCTCACAGCTTCTCCATGATCCAACGATCCACGAGATTTCGCGATTCTCCTCCGCGAATCCTGTCCGTTGATTCTTCCTCTCGAGGAAGCCTTTCGCTCCAAAGCTTCTCCTGTTGGAGCTTCTCTTGGGTCTGTTCCCCAATATTTGCAAGGAACTCTTCCCCCTTGAACTTTTCCCAATCTGACTCCTTCAACGGAAGGTTGGCGCACTCCCTACGCTCGGCGTCCAATCACTCTCCAAGTGTTGGATCCTCCGGACTCTTGTGCGCATCTTCTCCTTTGTGAACTCTCAACATGAGTCTCATTGAGACGCGTAAAGTGCTACCCTTCTTGAGCTTCCATCCTATAGCTTCGATCTCTACAGAAACTCAGTTCCTTTTCTCTTTCTCCTGCAGATGGAGAATACAATGCCTCCTGGCAGTCTTCCAGCTCAAGCAATCTACTGCTGAGTTCTCTGGGTATTTAGTAACCTAGTGAAAGTTCCCTCACTGGACCTTCCTTCAGATGACAGAACTCAAAGAGTCCCTTCCTCCTGGGCTATCTCCGCACCCTCTCAACGCCCTCCTGGCGGAGTATCTCTGCCATGGAACACCCAGTAGTTATACTTTCTCCTGTGCTTTGCACCCTTCACTCAACGTCCTACAGACGGAGCCCCTCAGAATCCACACAGAATTCTGGTCTTTCTGAACTCCCATCAGAGTTATTTCCTCTGCACTTTTGTACACACGCTCGATACCCTCTTGGTAGAGCTCCTACAGAACTTCTCAAAGGTTCTGTCGACAACAGTGTCTCAGCTACACTGCCTTGACTATTAAGGTGTTCAGCAACCCCAAAAGTCTTTCTTCTATATAAGGTGATGACTTCAGTCCTGTGCCCTCAGCACGTCTCCGTCTGACTCCTTACATGTTCAGAAGTGCATCCTCCTGTGCAGTGGTATTCAGAGTCTCAACACTCTGTCACTCCCTCATGGAATGAAACCTCAAAGACCTCCCAAACCTGAAATCAAACACACTCCCAGCAATTACATGATAACAATACACAATTGCAGCATATAAAGAACACGCACATACAGACATGCATATAATGACAGACTGGTGCAGGAAAACTGCTCTGTATTAATAATGGCGAATGCCTGTATATTTTACAAGGTGTTCCCCGAGCTCTCTCTTGGCTCCTCTGCTCTACATGCAGATTCTACTACCCAAATCTCTCTCTCTTTCTTTTTTTCAAATGAGATCTCAAAATCTCTTTTACATGAGGAGGCTCAATCGAGCGCTTCCCTCTAGGATTTACCTACCCTATTCAATCACAATAAATGGGGCTGTCTAGTCCAGAATCGGACCTATATCTCAGCCAATCTACAATAAAGGCTGATCCTATCTAATGCCTGCGCAAAAGCATGCTTTCCTGGCTCAACAGCCTAAGCACATTAAATTACATTCAATACAAATTCAAAATGAGGCTGCGCCTCCGTTTCAGCCCTAAATGAGTGTGCGCTGACGTGGCTGACTGGCTAGCATGGAGAGATGCTCCTGCATCATTTTCTCTTCTAATAACTTCTATGGCACTCAAACATTCCTCTCAGTAGTCAACTTCTACCTCTTCAATTTATTCTTCAACTTATTCATATTTTTCTTCAGAGTCTTCTTTATTAGAGTCTTCTACTTCCATGAATACAACTCTTTCTATCTCACTTTCACTAACTTCATCTTGATCTGATGATGAGATGTCTTCTTTGGTGCATAAGATTTTCTTGAAAAAATTCTTTGTGGTTCTTTTGCCTTTATATGTTTGTTTGTTTTTTAAGTAAACTTCATCATGTCGCTTTTTATTATTATTAAATTTGTTAGCAAAATGACCAATACCATCACAATTAAAACAAATTAAAGGAATCTTACCTATATACCTTATGTTGGTTCCCTTGTTCAGTCTTTTGACAAAGTTGGCCACTTCTTCATCATTTTCTGAGATGCCCCTATTGCTGCTATGTTATTTTCCTTGTTTCTTTTGCTTTTGCTTTGATCTTTTGGATGCTTTGAAGGCTACTTCTTTTACATCTAAATTTTCCTATTCAGTTCTCATTTCATATGCTATGAAGATTCCATGTAGTTCATCCATGCTTATTGAGTTTAGATCTAATCTTTCTTCTAGTGTTGATATTTTAGGGTCAAATCTCCTAGGAAGAGATCTTATTACCTTTTGAACAATTATAGATTATTTAATTTCCTCTCCAAATCCCATGATTTCATTTACTATTTCATCGAATCGTAAGAAGTAAGTTGCAATATTCTCATATTCCTTCACCTTTAGTTGTTATAACTGACCTATGTAAGTTTGAAGCTTTGCTTCTTTGGATTTTGAATCTCGTTCATAAATATTTCAAAGTTTGTCTCAAATATCTTTAGCGGGTTTACAATGTGCAACTTTGGTGAATACTGTTTCACCAAGACCATTCAAAAGTACATTTTTGGCTTTGGAATTATTCTGACTGAGTTTCACTACTTTGTCATTTGTTGGCGGAACTGTTGGAACTATGTATCCATCTACAATTGATTTCCAAATTTCAAATCCCTGTGCCTATATATATGTCTTCATCCTTATGCTCCAAAGCGCATACTTATGTCCATCAAACTGTGGTATTCCATTTTTATACAAGTTATTTCTCTCCATGATCTAACTTTCAATGGTTAAACTAATTTCTGAAATAATATGCTTTGATACCAATTGCTAGATTACTGAGAGGGGGATGAATCAATAATAGAGAAATTTAATCCTTTTTAACCATATAATCCAAGTGTTATATCAATGTAGCATTATCATACAATAAATTAGAGTAAATAATCAATGAAAAAATGAACAATCATATACATACACAGTACACCAGTGTTTTACATGGAAACCCAAAGCGGGAGAAAACCACGTAATGCTTTTTCTTATATGTCTTGAAGAATTACATTCATTGGAAGCACCAACTTCCTTTGTTTTCCAGCTACAACTAGAAGGAGGCTCCAACCCCCTAGTTTCTCAGACTACAACCTGAGGGAAGCTCCAACTCCCCAATTCTATGGCTACAACTAGAAGGTTCCTACAACCCCCTATGTTCTTCGACTGCAAGCGGAAGGTGGATACAACCACATGTTCTTGCCCCATACAACCGCCCTGGCGTATAAGTAGAATGATGGAACCATTGTCACACTATAACTTTAAGATATATTGTCGTAAACCTATACCAATAAACCTGCACTAAACAACCTGTACCAATAAACTTGAACCATGCATCAACCATGCATCAACTTGTACCTCAACCTGTAATCAACTAGTACCATAAACAAGTGCATCAACCATGCACCAACATGTATCAAACAACCTGTAATCAAACTATACCATAAACAAGTGCATCCAACCATGTACCAAGTATGTACCAATCATGTATCAACTACTCATCAATATGTACCAACATCATCAAATATACACCTCATGTATGTGCCAACTCATCAACTACTTGTCTCAACCATGTACGCAACATGTACATCAACCAAAATCCCTCATCAATTTCATCATCCAAATCTGATTTGTAACTCTGTAGTAGAACTGGTGTATATGATCACATACCTGCAAACCTTCCTTAACTTTAACAACAAGAGACTATCATTTTCATCAAACTTTTCTTTAGTCTCACATGACAAGTTTTGGATTAGTCAACAACCCTAACTTGAAATAATCATAACTATGTACTTGTAATGAATAAATATATGAAAATAGTACAAAATGTTATTCAATGTGTTTTATGCAATTCCTCCAGGTGTCACTACTTGGAACCTCTCAAAAAATGAGTTATATAAAAAATGGCATACCTTGTTGAATTATGGCTTATTCTAGAGAGAGAACTTGTAGAGCGTGCCCCACACAAAATATTTTTTGTATGGATATAAATTTTTACAATGCATACTACAGGATGTACTCTAACCAACACATTTTTTCTTAATTAATTTGGATCTGTTATGAAGACGTTATTACATTTTTACTCGAAACACTTGTTTTAAACTAGTTTCATTACTAGCCACAAACCCTATTTTCCACAGAGTGTAACTCAAAAAATGCAACGACCCATAAGATGAAATTTGTACCAAAGATACTTGGATATGTTTTCTCAATTTCCTCTCAATTTCACTTTCTAAATCATTCTAGAAAAAAATTTATTACGAAAATGGTGAGATGATCTGTAAATAACATACCTTAGAAGGCATCATCAAAAGAATTTATCCTCCCTTGAATTTCGGCCTTGTTTACTTCACCTTTTCTCTAAAATTCAGCTTAGATATCCTTTGGTTACCTCAGTCACCTGTAGATATTCAATATGGTCAAGTGTTATTAAAATGGGATTCTAGATGACTCATGAGGGTTCTCCAACTTCACATGGCCATAAGTTCTAGGGATGATTTTAGGGGCTAAATTTCGCTCATGGGCTAATTTTCCATGTTTTTTTCCAAAAACGAGATTCACTATTTTAAAAATAATTCGCCCAAATTCTATAAAATAAAATTATTTTTCCTTAAAAATCGCCAGAATTTTATAAAAACTATATAAAATACTTAGAAATTTGAACATTTTTACAAAAATATCGCCAAGCATTTATAGTTGACATATGAAGGTTTAGTAAGATTCGCCAAGGTTTCTACATTTTAAAATAATTTTCCATCCTTAAAATCACCCCTGGCCATAACTCTCTAACCGTGAGGAGTTATGTGACGTTCCATATACCATCGGAAATGGCATGACATTTACTACCCATATAGAATATTATTGCATCCAAATATATTAAAACTCATACCTTTATACATCAAACAAAATTGGGTCCATTACCCAAACCTTTCTACTACCGGACTTTCTTCAAGGGTTGACATCAATGATAACCAACCTTAATAAAAAAATATAAGTTTTGAATTCTTTAAGGGCCTTCAACAAGGCATAAGATTGTTTTTCCATGATGCGATACCTTAGTGGGGAGTCTCTAAATTTCCTTCTCTAATAAACTATGGGTTTTTCAAAATTCTGATCATACTTTTGCAACAAAACACCAGTGATGGTCTATTATGAGGCAAAGGAAAACAAGATAAAATATTTTGCAAAATTTGGGTTGGTTAACACTGGATCTTTGGTTAAAGCCACTTTAATCTATTGAAAATACTTCCTAGATTTATGATTCCATTTTATTTCATTTCCTTTCCTGAGCATATTTGTGATAAACTTTATGATCTTAGCCAAGTGGGGAATGAACCTCCTCAAAAAATTTACTTTTCGTAGGAAAGATTGTACCTCTTTCTTGCTCCTGGGAGTGTCGATCTTCAGAATTTCTTCCACTCTGTTAAGGTCTATTTTTATTCCTTATTTTGAAATGATGTGGCCAAGAAATTTTTCTTCTTGCATTCCAAAGTTTGTTTTTTTTGGATTTAGTGAGATACCAAACTTTCTACATTTCTGGAAAACCTTTCTCAAATGTTTGAGATGTTGATCATCAGAATCTGAAAACATAGTGATATAATCCAAGTAAATCACAATAAACTTATCCTTGTTTTTAGATTTCTGTGGTGAGTATTTTCGAAGTTGTTTGCCGGATAATCCACAGTCGGTGTCATTTTTTGTCAACGTTTCGAATCCGAATCTGGATTCATCATCAGGACTAATCGTCCATGTCCATGTCCATTTGGAAAGTTGCTCCAGCATTCATAAGCCCAAAAGGCATTTTTGCATACATCAAAGTACCCCAAGGTGTTGTAAAAGTTATCTTCTCTTAGTCATCTGGATGCACCATAATCTAGTTGTATCTAGAAAAACCGTCAAGCATTGACATCTTCTTAGATCCCACCACCTTTTTCAGGATGTAATCCATCTTAGGAAGTGGATAATTGTCTTTGAAAGACACCCTATTTAGATTCTGGAAATATACACATAATCTTATCACACCACTTTTCTTCCTGGTAGGCACAAGGTTAGCCACCCACTTGGAAAATCTTAAGGACACAATAATATTGGCATCAAATAGTTTCCTTACCTCTTTTTAAATCAATGGCAACCATAGAGGATTGGTTCTTCTCAACTTTTTCTTGAAAGGTTTCTGATCATCCTTGATGGGAATTACATCTTGAATTACCTTAGTATCATAGACCTTCAAATCTTCATAACTCCATGCAAATACATCAAGGAAGTATTTCATAAGTTTGATATACCTCTGTTTGATTTATGTACTGAGCGTTTTTTACAATCTGGTGATCTTGGGATCTTGTTGAGTTCCAATGTTGCAATCTTCTATATCCTCATTGTTTGTAGTGGTTTTAGGATTTTTTGCTACATCATTGTTGTTAAAAACGTTTTACAATGGAACCAAGCCTTTGGGAATAATGTTATTTTTCAGCTGCACTATATCTCTTCCAATAATCTGATTCTGAAAATGGTCATTATTGTTGAACACAACTATGTATTCATTCACTTCACAATAACACTCATCATCAATATTTACATTAGCAAATTCATCACTCATTTGAAGAAATATTTCTACCTATTTGTCGTCTTCAAACACTTGCCAATATTTAATGTTATCAGGTACTATTGGCCCATGTTTAACTTAAATTTCATACTTTTTATTAGGAAAAAATCTAATTTTGAAAACCGAAGATGAAGTGGCCAAAGCATCTGCAATTTGATTTCCCCCCTGAGGAATAACTGAAAAATGGTATTCCGAAAAGTCTTCAAGAAGATCAAGCACTAAATTTCTATATGTTATAGGATTCTTAGAATGATATATACCCTTTACCTGGTTAATTATGAGCTCATAATCCCCATGTACAACTATCCTTCTAGCACCCAATTCTTTTAAAGTGTTCAAACCCAAAAATAGTGCCTCATATTCGGCCATATTATTAGTACAATTTAAAGCGAGCTTGTAAGAATAGAGTTTTGTACCCACCTTGGAAGGGTTAATCCACACACCAGCTCCATCCCATTCCCTGCTAGCAACTCCATCAAAACTAATATTCCACATTTCTTCTTCTGTGCTATATTGTTGGTCCATAATTTCCTTTGTTCGATGCTCAATTTTGCCTTTGACAACCATGACGATTGTTGGCTTCCCCTCTTCAAAACTCAAGTTATTATAAAAAAAAAGGAACCAACTTCGGTATCAACGGAGTAAACAAGATGATTATTTGGTTGATTTTTGCTACTCACCATGTACTTGAGAAACACTTCTATGTACAACCTCCTTTCTTGGCCAAAAAAAGGAATAGTAGCATATGACATGTCCATTTCCAAAGTTCCTTTCATCTTTGCAGCCCAAAATCTAGATACAACATGCCAACTTTTGGAGGGATGTTGGAAACCACCACGTCCATGATCATATTTTTTGATGGGATTTGAGACAATGATATGACCAAATATTTGATCAAAGCTAAACATTTCACCTTCCTCGAGTCAAAAGATAAAATATCCTTATAGAGTCTTGTAATGTCTAGGCCCAACTCATCCATGACCACCTTGGGCATGAGATTATGGTGCAGACCCCCTTTCCTCCTTGGGACTATGCGACCTTCCGGTCTTGGATCTCCAAAATCCTGAGTCTGATTGACTCTTTGGGCCTTCAACAGACCCCGAATGCTCAACACACATGTCCCTTTTGTGTTACCCGCATGGTTGAACTACTCGTGCCTTCGATTTTTGGTGCTCCCAAAAACACCCAACTTCGCGAGTACTAACTTTGCGCTAGACCTTCCTCTTAGGTTACCACAAGCTATGACCGTGGGCCAACCTTTTGCAAATTCAGGGTTTGGAAATATCCCGAGCTCTACTTTCAACTCTTCCCGAAGCGCTCTTCTCTGAATTTATGAATTTATGCTGTGTGTCTCCTTTGATATTGACGACTCCACTATATTTTGGTTTTCACGACTTCACGAAACTCCTGTCTTCCTCACACACACCCCTCCAGACTCCCGGCTTCCATATTTCCCAATCCATTTCCACATGTCTTCTACACAACCAACAATTGTGATTTTTCGACTCTGCGAGTTCATGACTCTACCCTTACAACACCTCCAAACTTCCCGAACCATGAAGTGCCGAAACACTTTATGGCCAACCTTCGTGTAGTTCTCCCAAATCTGATGGTCTGGAATTATTCACCTCCCTCCGGAATGGATCTCGTTCATGGATTTTGTGAAACCTTAAGGATTCTCCTCCTTGAATATTTCTTTCTTCTCTCCATCCCGAACTTATCTTCCTCAACTTTCCTTGTTCTTCAGAATGCTTTCTCCGACACTTATTCAAAAACTCAACCCGTGCACACCTTGCAACAAGTTCTCTTCTACACTCAACTTCTTTGTGGATGATTTCACACCCTTTGCGACTATTCCCCAACCGCTTCTTTCCGACTAAAGTCGCGTTATTCCTGCTGTGATTTTGAGTCTGAAACTCTTTCACTAACTCCTTGCAGACTTCTATGCACTCCTTGCATAATTAAGTTCTACGTTGTCTCTTCGAAGCTTCGGGTCGAAAAAAACTCTATCAATGTACTCCTTGCAGACACTATGCACTCCTTCCACTCACTCGTGGAATAGAAACAACTGAAACTTATCTAAAATCTCATTGATTCATACATCAAGCCATGTAAATGAATGCATAGATACAAGAACAATAAATAATAGAGAATTGAAAATAAACAAAAATTATTCCATTCACTCATTCAGATAGACGCATCAACACCACACATTTCAAACAATGCTCCTATGTTATATTCATTCAACTGGAAATTAAATACATTCCTACACTACTTCTTAGTAGCTCTCGATTCTCTCCTACAATGGAAACCTACACAATAGATTCAACATCCCATCAACAACTATCCTCTATAAACAACCAACAAAAACCACTAATGTGAAACAATACAATGCTTTAAACAAGGGGACTCTTTGAGTTCTTCCTTCCAACTACTCTATGCTATCCTATCAAATAAAATCTCTCAACTGCTTAACATTTATTACAATAAAATTTGTGACAAACATATTAGATCAAACAAATTGATTCTGTACTACGCTTGTCTACAATAAAAGAAAATACATCCTCCAATGTCTTCATGAACTATCCAACTCTTCAACATTTAAAGGTGTTCTATAATTGAAACTCTTTTCAAAAATATTTGCGTGATACACATCCTTCAGAATTTAAATGTCTTCAAAATGTGCACTAGTGCACTTAGTTGTCCTCTGCTTTATGATCTACTGGTGGTGCTCCTGCATCATAATCCTATAGATGAAAAATTCATGGACTCCTATCGATGAGATCCTGCATCGACTTTCCAAGCTTCTGGATGTCTGCTTCACTGACCAACTGGAATCTTCTACTGGTCGTCCTTTCCACTTCACCAAATATTCAAAATACGTTTTCCTTCTGGTCTTCTTACCAATTCATTGATCTATGATCTTCTCCATCCGCAACTTATTTGCTACAGGAATTTTTTTCTCCCACTGGATCTTCTTTTCATATTCAGATCCTCCAACTCCATCTTTCCTATACAGATACAGGTCTGCAATGTTGAATATGGATGATATACCCACATCTTCTAGCAGCTCTATCTCCTAATCATTCTCACCAAATATTCTCAGATTTTGCACGGTCCTATCTTTTTCAACTTCCTCTTGTTGTATGTTCCCCTTGGGAACATATCCTTTCTAATATGTGCTACCACTTGATCTCCAACCTCAAATTCAAGTTTCCTTCAATGTTAATCATCTCTGCGCTTGTATTCATTGTTTCTCTTCTTCAACTGTTCCTTGATCTGATTATGAGGTTCCTGCATTTCTGCAACAAAGTCTTCGGCTCCAACGCTCCTAAATTATATCTACTCCAGATCTCTTAACTTCGACACTCCTCTCAGATTCATTCCATAAACTATCTGAAATGGAATATTCCCAGTGCTCTTGTTCACTGAGTCATTGTATGCAAATTCTTCTTGTGCTGGAATCTGATCCCACTGGTTATGATGTTCAGTGATCAAACACCTCAGCAAATATGCTAAACTTTGATTCACCACCTCATTATTTCCATTTGTTTGAGGATGATATGCAGAACTAAAGGATAGTTATGTTCCCAACTTCTTCCATAATTTTCTCCAGAAATGACCAACAAATTTGGTATCCCTGTCTAAAACAATACTTCTGGGCAATCCATGGAGTCTCACATCTTCTTTTCAAAACAAGTTAGCAACGTGCAATGCATCACTAGTCTTCTGACATGGGATAAAGTGTGCCATATTTGAAAATCTATCGACTACCACAAATATAGAATCACTCCCTCTTTGTTTTCTTGGCAATCCCAACAGAAAATCCATGCTCATTCCATCCCAAGGCCTCTCTAGAATAGGAAATGGTTGATACAGTCCAATATTTTGCTTCTTTCCCTTTGCTTAATGACAAATCTTGCACTTGTTTACAAACTTATTCACCTCTTCTCTTATACCTGGCCAATAATATGAACCATTCAACTGAGAAAACATTTTTCCATGGCCGAAGTGTCTGGCTAGACCTCTAGTATGCTTTTCCTTCAGCAAATTTTCCCTCATCGAACACTTTGGTATGCACAACTGGCATCTTCTAAACAACAACCCATCCTGAATCAGATATTCAGACCATTGGATTTTTTCTCTAAGCACAGGATTCACACATGCTTCATATGCTTCCTTGAAATCTGAATCACTGTGATACATTTCCTTAAGGTGATCAAACCCCAAGGTCTTGACCTGAAATTCCTACATAATCAAATTTCTCTTGCTCAATGCATCAACAACCTTGTTAGCATTACCAGAAATGTGTTTAATGACAAAAGTGAAATTTTTCATAAACTCTATCCACTTGGCATGTATCTGGTTCAACTTCTCTTGTCTGGTTATGAATTGTAAATATTGATTATTTCTATACAAAACAAACTCCTTCAAAACGAGATAATGTCTCCATTTCTTCAAAGCTTGAATTATGGCATATAATTATTTACCATATGTGGAGTACTTCCTTTTATCATTGTTCAACTTATCACTAAAATACACAACATGTCTATTATCTTGTCTTAAGACTGCTCTAATTGCAACTCCACTCACATCACATCTCACCTAAAATGTCTTTCTGAAATCCAGTAATACCATAATCGATTGTTCTGTTATATTATCCTTCAATATGTTGAAGCTCTTCTCATCCTCTTTTGTCCATTTGAAATACTTGTGTCTTTTCTTCATTGTGTCCATCATTTGAGCACTAATCTCGCTAAAATGTCTGATGAACTTCTGATAGAAACCTGCCAATCCATGGAAGCTTCCCACCTTGAATATATTCCTTGGTGACTATCATTCTCTGATTGCTTTCACTTTTTCGGGATACATCTTCAATTCATTCGAAGAGATCACAAAACCCAAATAAATGAGTTATGTTTTCATGAAAGGGGATTTTTTCAAACTAATCAACAACTTCTCTTTCTTCAACCTCCTCATAACCAACGTCAAGTGTCTTAAGTGCTCCTCTTTAGTCTTACTAAATACAAATATATCATCTAGATAAATAATCACAAACTTACCAATGAAATATTTTAACACTTCATTCATTAGTGTCATAAAATTGCTTGGGAATTTATAATGCCAAATGGCATAACAATCCATTCATACAATCCCTCATTTGTCTAGAATGTTGTTTTCCACTCATCACCTTCTCTCATCCTTATCTAGTGATATCCACTTTTCAAATATATCTTTGAAAAACAGTTCGCTCCACTCAAAAAATCCATCAAATCATCCATCCTCAGAAATGGAAATATGTACCTAATGGTGATTTTATTTATGGCCCTTGATTCTGTACACATTCTCCATCCTCCATCCTTATTTGGATTCAATACAATTGGTATTACACATGGACTCAATATTTCTCTAAACAATCCCTTATCTAACATATCCTGAACATTTCTTTTCACCTCCTCATTCTCTTGAGGTGTCAACCTGTATGATGCTTTGTTCGGCAAGTTTGATCCTGGTATCAAATCAATGTGATGGTTGATACTTCTGATAGGTGGTAATGAGCTTGGCAACTCAACCACTACTATGTCATCAAAATTCTCTAATAGTTCCTAAATTTCCTCAGGCAAATATTCCACAGAATTACTTGTAAGGATAACTCGCAGCTTCCTCACTACAACAAACTGCATCTCTTGTTCCTTCTTAACTTCATTCAGGAGTTCCTTCCCACTCATGAGAAGAATGTTCGTTCTAACTTCATCCTTCACTCTCTTCCCTTCAATTGGGAGTAACACGCGTGTCCAACCATTCTTTTCCAAGGTATAAGTATTTCTTCTTCGACCATGAATGACATTCTTGTCATACTACCATGGTATTCCCAACAAAAAATGACATACATCCATGGGAATCACATCACATATAATTTCATCTTTGTATCCTCTTATCTTAAGTTCAACCAGGCATTATTTAGTGGTTGTAACCTAATGACCTTTCTAAAACCATGAGACTTTATACGACATCGAATGTACAATCATCTCCAGCCCTAACTTCTCCACCATCTCCGTGGATACTAAATTATCAATGCTCCCACTGTCAATTATCACCTTGCATACTCTATCCTTAGTCTTGCAAGTTGTCCTGAACAAACTATTCCTCTACGCTGGTTTTTCAAATTCTAGCTCTGGATTTAAGAGAAATTTCTTCATCATCAAAGATCTCCCATCTTTGGCACCTTTGACCTCTACATCCCACTTCTACACTTCTGAAATGTGAGCTTCACCTCCTTTCTTCCTCTCAGGACATTCCCAAGACATGTGTCCTACCTTTCCATATGCATAACACTTTATCTCACCTCCTCTACCTCTTCCTCTTCCTCTAGGGAAAGAGTTTCTACCATCACTCTGCCTTCCTTGGAAACTTCCTCCTCTCTCAGAGTGACTATGTGGCTTCTCTATATCACCCTTGGGATTTTGTGCTTTCTCATGGGAAACTCCCTTGGGTCTATTTAAGATTCTACCTCTATTTTGTTGACTCTTCTTCCTGGACAAATTCTCTTTTGCTTTCAGCGCAATCTGGTACACATCCTATACTATATTTTTTTTCATCATGTTGATCTCGTCCTGGATTTCATATCTCAGGTCGTTAATGTACCTGGAAACCTTTTCCTCGTCTCTTTATTTATGTCCAACCCTTATGTTCAGTCTATAGAAATCCTCTGTATACTCCTTCACATTCATACCTATTTGTCTCAGGTTCTGCAATCTCCTGAACAGATTTATCTGGTAGTCCTTGGTTATGAATTTCACCTTTAGCTTGGCTACCATTCGATCCCAACTCTTGATCTTTTGTTTTCCTTTGCTTCTCCTGTCAGCCTGCAATTCATCCCAACACATCGTTGCATGTCCTTTTAACTTGGTGGCAACATGTTTCACCTTCCTCTCCTCATTGACATCCTCATAGTCGAAATACTTGTCCATTGCTCATATCCATTCAAGCAATTCTTCGACGTCCAAATTTCCCTCATACATTGGGACATCTATCTTGGCTCTAGCTCCCAACTTAACAACCGCTTTTAGTAAGAATTCTTCTGTAGCATATTCGACTTTCACTTCTTCATTTTCTGCATCGTTGATGTCTCCAGCATTAGGTGCTCTCCTCTGTGATGTTTCCATGGCATCCATCCTTGCACGCAATTCTCTCATCTCCCTTTCCATAGATCTATTTTCTACAGGAGGCTCTACATGTATTCTAGGAGACATTGTACTGGTGTATCTTCTACCACTCATCGATATCAACCTGCTTCTCTATCTCCTTTATCTAATAAAGTCAATTTTGTATTCTCTCCGATACCACTCTGGCACAGAACCGCTTCCCTCCTTGGGACTACATGACCTCCCAGTCTTGGATCTTCAAACTCCTAAGTCTGATTGACTCTTCGAGCCTTCAACAGACTCTGAATGCTCAACACACAGGTCCGTTTTGTGTTACCCGCAAGGTCCTACTTCCCATTCCTTAACTTTTTGGTGCTCTAGGAAACACCCAACTTCATGAGTACTAACTCCGTGCTAGACCTTCCTCTTAGGTTACCAGGAGCTATGACCGTGGGCTAACCCTTAGGCGAATTAGGGCTTTGGAAATATCTCGAGCTCTACTTTCAGCTCTTCTTGAAGTGCTCTTCTCCGAATTTCTGGATTTATGCCATGTGTCTCATTGGATATTGATGGCTCCACTATAGTTTGGGTTTCATGACTTCGCAAAACTCCTTTCTTCCTCACACACAACCCTCCGGACTTCCGACTTCCAGATTTCCCAATTTGCTACCATGCGTATTCTACATAGCCAATGGTTGCAATTACTTCGTGACTCCGTGAGTTCATGAATCTTCCCTTACAACACCTCTAAACTTCCAGAACCACAAAGTGTCAAAACACTTTATGACCAACCTTCGTGTAGTTCTCCCATATCTGACGGTCTGGAATTATTCACCTCCCTCCAGAACAGACTCGCTCATAGATTTTGTGAAACCTTAAGGATTCTCCTCCTTGAAGATTTATTGTTGCTCTCCCTCCCGAGCTTATCTTCCTTGAATTTCCTTGTTCTTCATAACACTTTCTTTGACACTTCATTGAAATCTCGACTTGTTCACACCTTGCAACAGGTTCTCTTCTACACTCAACTTCTTTGTGGATGATTTCACACCCTTTGCGACTGTTCCCCAACCGCTTCTCTGTGACTCCTATGCACTCCTTGCATACATAAGTTCTATTCTCTCTCTTATGCGCTTCGATTCGAAACAGAATTTGTCAATGCACTCCTTGTGAACACTATGCACTCCTTTCACTCGCTCGTAAAAGAGAAACAATTGAAATTTATTTAAAATCTCATTGATTCATACAACTAGCCACGTAAATGCATGCATATATACAATAATAAGGAATAACATAGAATTGAAAATAAACAGAAAGTCTACCATTCGCTCATTCGGATAGATGCATCAACACCATACATTTGGGACAATACTCCTTTGTTATATTCATTCAACTGGAAATTACATACATTCATACACTATTTCTTGGTAGCTCTCGACTCTATGCTACAATGCATACCTACGCAATAGATTCAACAACCCATCAAAACCTATCCTCTATCAACGACCAACAACAACCACTACTGTGCAACAATACAATGCTTTACATAAGGGGACTCTTCGAGTTCTTCCCTCTAACTACTCTATGCTATCCTATCAAATAAAATATCTCTTCTACTTAACATTTATTACAATAAATATTCGTGATAGACAGATCAGATCGAACACATCGAATCCATACTGCGCTTGTCTACATTAAAAGAAAATACATCCTCCGATGTCTTCATGAACTATCCAACTCTTCAGCATTTAAAGATGCTCTTTAATTGCAACTCTTTTCAAAAAGATTTGTGTGATACACATTCTTCAAAATTTAAATGTATTCAAAATGTGCGCTATTTTTCTTAGCTATCCTCCACTTTATGGTTTGTTGGTGATGCTCTTGTATCAGATTATGTGATGCTCATGAATCTAACATGGCATTATGTATAGTCATGTCATGAATTTTAAGTCTAACATAATTAGGAGGAACATCATCAACGTCGACACTCTCTTCCACGCACGGGACAAACAAGATAGCAAGGTGGTCATCTTGTATGTTCAAGGTGTTAGGGGATTCTTCCATTTTCAGCATTTTAATGATCTAATTTCTATATTGTCCATTTTTTATCAGCTCATTAAACAAAATAGAAATTTTGATTTTAGCCATTTTGCTTTCAAAATTAAAAGGAGACGGAGTTTTTTCTACCTCTTTGATGACAGTTTCCTTTCTTGCCTCAGGTGTTTTCTTTGGGGTTCTTCCTTTGATTTTCCTTTATCCATTACATCCCTTATTGATTTATCTTTCTTGGGTTGGATTGAAGAAGGGATATTTGTTTGAAGTTCCCTTGTAGGATTCTCCTTTGGAAGATTTGTCGGTGCTTTTTTACTTCTGAGGTTATAATGCTTCTAAAAATGCATAATAGCATTGTGGTATCCTTTCCTAAACTCTTATGTTTTCGATGACAACATATCATCATTCTCTTGCATAAATGCATCATTCACATCCATAAATTGATAATGCTCTACTTTTGTTAAGAACACATTTGTTTTTGTATCGTGGCAACAATTCATTTGGTCTTCGATTATTTGATCAAAATATTCGTTTGCGTAGTTGTTTTGGAAAGGAGGTTTTATCTGTTGATCACCTTTATCTCTCTGGTCTCTTTTCCCAATCTGTGGAACTAGGGATCTTCTAAAATTCTGATTTTTGGGCTGAAAATCAGTTTGATCCTTGGTGGTAGGTTTCTTTTCCACAAACATCCTTTCCATGAGTCTTTCCATATTCTTCATCATCAAGTCAAATTTCTTGTTTGATGATTGATATGTGGAGGGATGTTCTTCACCTTTGACCTTCTTCACACTTATGTCAATGTTATGTTTGATCTTCCCCGATGCCATCAGATTTACTTTTACTTCAATTGTGTCGCTCATAGGGATGATTTTAAGGGTGGAAATTTATTTTAAAATGTAGAAACCTTAGTGAATCTTACAAATCCTTCATATACCAACTATAAATGTTTGGCGATATTTTTGTAAAAATATTCAAATTTATAAGGATTTTATATAGTTTGTATAAAATTTTGACGATTTTTGAGGTAAAATAATTTTATCCTATAAAATTTGGGCGAATCTTTTTTTGGGAAAAAACATAGAAAATTAGCCCATTAGCGAAATTTAGCCCCTAAAATCATCCATGGTCACTCATCATATCATATAATGTATTCGATATTATTTCTCTTAACAACAAGGCAAAGTCACTGTCAAAATAATCAACATATCGAAGTTGGACAACTCCAAGAAGAGGTTTGACTTCTGTGGGAATTGAATTATAAAATTTCATAAATCTGGTTGAGAACTCTTGCACCGTTTCATTTGGTGATATTTTTATATTATTGTACTGAGTTAGTAACTGAAGAGGATTATTTTTATTACCTCACCTGGAAAGAAAAAGTGTTTCAAAATATGCAAAATCAGGGATGCTCACTGCTGGAAGAGATTTGAACAATTTTGTGACCTCACCTGAGAGACTCTAGGAAAAAAATATAATTTTTGCATCCTCATAATCTTCCTCTTCCATGTCGACAAAGTCATTAAACCAAGCTAAGTGTTTTTTAGCTGAAGCATTCCCTTCAACTTCGTATAATTTAATTCTCTGATTATAATTCTGAGGCAAATCGTGTAATTGGGCTAGTAAAGTGAGAGGGGAGAACCTGGAAGCCATGGATTTAGGAGGAATTTGAACTGGATGGATATTCCGAGTGGGAATTACAACATCCTGAAGGGGGTTGGTTGGTATCAAAGATTGGAACTTCTTCTCGCTGAAGATGATTTCATTCAAATAGGATTCTGATCTAGACATAAACATGGTTTTTTCAAATAATAAATTGAATTCAAGTTCGTCAATGCTTTTTACCCCATCTTTAAGCAAAGATAGGTTCCTGTCCAGGTAACATACAGGGTATTTTATCCTTAACTTTATTTTGTGCAGAATTTTTTCAGGATTAGACACAGATGCAACAAGTTCTGGATTGGGGTTCTGATGCAGGAGCATCGCCAACAACAACAACAAGCGTGGAAAAAGCGCACACACATTTTGGCACATGATGAAATTTGTTTGAAATATTTTGAAGAGGGATGAGCCAAACTTAAATGAAGTAGTTAAGAAGGGGCATACTTCTTGATTGTAAACGGACCTTGAGTGATCCGCTCTCGTCTATAGTAGGTAGAGTCATTTACGTATAATAAATGTAAGCAGGTAGCTTTGAATTCCAGATTAGACAGTTTTAGGAGTGGAGGGAAAATCGACTATAGACACCCTCATATTGTTTCATTGTAACATTATCAATCGAAGAGAGCATAGGAGAGCAGAAGCAGAGAGTTGTGTAAAGTAAAAAAAACCCATGTACAGAAGTTATGGATTAATATAAAGATCTTTAGTTCAGACCCATGGGGTTCAATTGTTTTCTGTGTTTGTACATGTTGATTGATATATGCTTATTACTCTCTGTTATGCATTTTCTTTGATGCATGAATGTATGATTTCATATTTAATGTCTGAAATCTGAAGAGAGAGAGAGAGTAAGGAATGAGTTTCAATTGTTTCTCTATCTGAGAAAGAGTTCCTTCAAGGAGTGTTGTTGGGAAATAATACCCTACGGACTAACAAGCTAGGGATAAACTTGTACGCAGATCATGACCTTAAAGAAAACACTTTTAACCTATCACCCCAATACTCAAACCCCTTTTTCACACACAATCATGGAAAAGAGCTACTAACCTTTTTCTATCGATGTTTGATGTATATCCTCCGTTGCGCTTTATCCTCTTGCTTTCGCTGCTCCTTCCAAAGACAATCCTGCAATCCTGCAATCAAGACAAACACTATGCATGCATGCTATTTTTCTACCTAAGGGTTAGATATTAAGCATAAATCAAATAAAATATATATCACTCGTGCATTGGGACGGGAAAAGTATTATGTTATTAATATTAATATGAATCAACTTACAATAATGATAGAGACCAGCCACCGTTCCTCGATCCTGATCCTGGGCTCCTCCTCTTCTTTGTCCTCCAACTGCTTTGCTTGAATTCTTCTTAGGCTTGAGGAAAGGATAAATGGTTGGGACAAATGGATTGGGCAATTGGGCAGATTTTCTTTGCTATCTTTTTCCTCTTCCAAATAGTACCCCTACCCCTTCTTTTATAGGCTAGAAGGAGATAGGGTTTTGGACGAACTCTCGGCCATGCATGGCTGGGAGTTCCAGTTAACTGACCCAAAGATTTTTGTCCCGTCGGCAACTTTCCTATTTTTGTGCTTTGTTAGGTAAACGTGGGCTGTAGTAGGCCAGCCAGCGTTCTAATGCATGCAGTAGTAGGCCTGCCAGCATTCCAATGCGTGCAGTAGTAGGTTAGGGCGCGTTTTACTTGATTTAAGAGGATTTTCAAGAGTTTATTCAGCATGGCTTTGGCAAGGAATGGATATGAGTAGGCATGATGCTAGGTAAGCATGTGTGGTGCAATTTAGGGTTATAATAGATGCCCCCTAATGTCTGAGGTCAGAAGAGCATCTGATGGCCAAAATACATTACCAATTCTTTACCAATCTGTATTGATGTGCTGAATGAGTGAGCCCAGGAATCAGGAATCAGGAGGTGTCGTCTGCAAAAAATATCAAATGTCTCACCGAGGCGGGCATACCCATGCTCGGGATAAAATAGAACCATGTCTACCAATCAAATACATTGTATATCCATGTCAAATAACTATAAAGAGTAGCCACGAACAATACACAGCGGAGCTACATCTCGAAATTGGAAAGATATACGTATAAAGTATCCATCTCCCAGAAGCTGATTCGGCCTGATGGCTATACTTCAGAGCACGAGCAACAACTTCAAAATATTCTAAAACTTGGGTAGGAGTGTAATATGAGTGTACAACTGCACTGCCCAGAGGTCTTCGACGGCTCGTCGGTTATGGACTTGATAATCTTGAAGATCGTACTGAAGGATTCAGTGATTTCGAACAAAGACTTGATTGGACGTTCAGGATGGCCGAGTATGCGGACAAGAGACATATTGCAGAGGGGTCGACTCAGGATTGGTGACAAACTTCCCTTGGACAATAGCACGACAAATGATAAGACTCAGGCAACATATCTGTTAATCATAAGTCTACGAAGTAGGAGGCAACACAAACTCTCCATATGTTTGGAAGAGTAACCAAACAGTGGAGGACACAACTCTGTATAGCGAGCAAAGCTTCCTAAGGTCGTACTACATCCCATAGTCTGATGAATCAAATAGAGAGATGTGCTTTATCCAAGGGCGACTCATGATGCTTCCAATAAAGAAAATACTTTTCCCATCCTCTTTTTGGGATATATTTGATTTTTTTTTTTGTTTTTTTGTTTTTTTTTATGATGTTTTAAAAAGAATAAATGAATATTACATTACAATGGAGGAACAAGTACAACAAACATACAATCTCAAGGCACAAGGATAAGACTGATGTTCTAGGAAATGATACTCGGGAAAAATCCTCCAGTGGCCAAAGGTATTAAGACACAAAGGCAAACTGTTACTAAGCTGATGGGTAAAGGATGCAAATGCGGTTGATAGAACACACAATGGTAATTTCCTTCGATGTAAGTTTAACGAACCCAGAGAAGGGAAGATCGATGATTTTTCATGTTTAGAGAGTATGAAAAAGCATAAAAGGAAACTCCATTGGGGTACATTTTTTGACAATAGTCTAGTCGGTTTGAAAAAGGGGTAAACTAGCACCAACTAGACGTCAATTCAAAACCATTTTAACGAGTGTGAAAAGGACAAGATCACTTGGCTATTTTTTCACTTTTAAGGAGTCTGAAAAAAGCTTAACTATGGACTCTATCAGGAATTTTCTTCTGGACCGTTTTAACAAGTGTGAAAGAATAAGGTCACTCGGCAATCTTTTCAATTTTAGGGAGTCTGAAAAGAGCTTAACTATGGACTTCGGGGGGGTTTCTTTTTCGTAAATTTAGTTCCTCAGGCCAGAAAAAGGAATAAAATTATACCTGAGGATACTCTTCTAAAGAATGGGAATTCAATAGAGTATTCCTTTGTTCGTACAATTGACCGTCCGAACTGAAAAAGGGGTAAACTACCGTCGGACAGACGTGACTTCAAATTTCAGTTTAACGAGCATGAAGGGTCATAAGATCGCTCGACAATCTTTTCATGTTTAGAGGGTCTGAAAAGGGCTTAAAAGGAGACCCGTTATGTTTTGGGAGTCCGGAGGGTAAGACAAAGAGTGAAAAAGACCCATGTGAATGAGGCTCAAACTCATATTCAGGAAAGACTATACGGACTCCCGAGCCTACAATGTTGTTTAGAAATGGCATGGACACCATAATGCAACCAGGACCTACCTAGGGAATCCATGTATTGGTAAGCTCTAGCACCAAGTTGTGACACTTCTAGAGAAGATATGACGGTTTCGTGCCACATCCGGATGGGATCGATCCTATTTCATAAGAGAAAAAGGCAACGAGATGCAACAGTCGGGATGAAATCCTACCCTATATGCTCAAGTTGATTTTTGAAAAAAAATATTTTTTTTTTATGGACCGTCAATATATTTTTATTTTTATTTTTTGAAACTCAATGAAAAATGTCCCAATACCTGATCAAATCCCTCCCATATAACTCCTGAACCACTCAAAATGGTTTTTGGTATAAAGAAACTGATAAAGGGGCCCAAAAAAGTGACAAAAAGAGGCCAAAAAGTCTATAAATAGAAGTTGGCAGCTCATTATCACCATTGTTGATTTGGAAATTGACTTTGGAGCCAAAAGACCCCCTTTTCCAAAGATCGTGATTCCGAGAGATACAGTGGACAAAATAGACTTCTGCTTGGACCAAGTAAGTACAAACTCCCTTATCTTTCATTTCAATACTTCAATTGTTGTTTGTATTTGAGTTTGGGGGTGGGCATCGACCTCAAAGAGGTAGGCCCTAGGAAAACGTGGGTTGACCAGGGACAGCCTGTGGGTACCCGCGTGCAGAGCCAAAGCTGCACGCGGGTACCCGCGATTGTCGCCTCGACAGCCCGCGGGTGCCCCCCGCGTAATGGAAAAGTTGATTGAACCAAGAATTCACTCCCCCTTTTTGCCTTGTGGTTTTGGCACGATGTATGTTCAGTGGAGGGAGAGGGAGCACGAGGCCGCCAATGAGTTAGTGGCTGCAGATCCGAACGTTATGGCCGTGCTGACGTAGTGTGGCTTAGTAAAATTCTTTTTGTGTCCGTTTATGCGCGCTCAACCCAGGCTACTGAATGCCTTGATTGATTATTGGCACCCAGATGCAGAGGCCTTTATGATAGAGGGGAAATCCTTGGTGCCCACCACCAAGGATATCTACTTTTTGACGGGCCTCTTGAGGAGAGGGGAACCTGTCAACTTTCATACTTTTCCTGCGGGGCTGAGAAAAGTCTCAGAATTGATAGAGGAGTACTGTGAGGCTGGGACCGAGTAGAGATCTTCCTCGGTTCCCGTGAGTAGGATTATCAGCCTCTCCCTCCAGACCATTTTATCACTCATTGGGTGGATTACCGGCTCCGCGGCCGTGCATCAGGCTTCGTGCACACAGATGAACTATGCAATTCAGTGCATGAATGCAAATTTTTTTGACTAGAGTACTACACTACTAGCAAGCATGACAGGTCAGTTGACAGCTTGCAGACAGCGGACACACAATAACTTCGGGTTTGGGACTATCCTGTGTTCATTTTTCTTTGAGAGAGTTCCATGTTTCAGTCCTCGGTTGACAGTACGAGGACATCTGGCTACTTTCCCCACAGTGTGCAGATGGGCAGCGTTGCTGCCGCAATAGGGTGGTGGAAGGACCACAGAGGCCTTCAATGACGACTTTTTTTCTTGGCTGTCGTGACAGATCCCAGCTATTGAGGATTACCCATATGCAAGGATTGATTTTTCCAGAGATCCAGCGATACCAGTGCCTCCTGGTGAGGAGCGAGGGGAGATGGGTAAGTCTCCACCTATCTAGTTTTTTTTTTTGCATATGTAATTTTTATGTCTTTTTGATATATATAGCATGTTTTTGTATAACAGAGTTTTTGATGGGTGAACATTGTATTGCGTGCATATGTGGGACCCGTGCGACGTGCCGATTATGCTCGGAATAGGCGTCGCCCACGGCCTGAGGCCGCAGCTGCCGCCGCTGGGGGAGAAGCAGTGGCAGGGAACCTCCCAACAAGGGAGGCCGAGAGAGTTCTTAGGAGGATTGAGCGGAACTTCACTGTTCTCACTCGCATAGTTCCCATGGTAGAGATAGAGGACTTGCCGCCCTCCTTGCAGACTCATATTGTGGGGGTACCTCAGACATGGGTCCGATTGTTTAGGCGTTTGGGTCAGGCTGTATTTGAGTATAACAGGGCCCATAGGCCCTGAACAGACTTGTAGAATTTTATGTTCCACGAGCACTGATATGTATCTATTTTTTGAGGGCATAAGCCCCAGTGACTTGTTATGGTTCCCACTTTTTGAGGCGCTTGCGCCCATCTATGTACTCTGAGGATTTTATCATGTTTATATATGGTTTTTTTATTTCTTTTTTGTTTCTTATGGATTATGTGTACAAAAATGTATTTACATGTGTATGATCATGATCTTTTTATGTGTGAGCAAGATGCCAATCTAAAATGTGATTAGCTAGAGTATCTGTGATTTGATTTAGACTCCTAGGAACATGAAAATATGTAATACAATCAAAGTTGCATTCCAAGAGACGTACCCTAAGTAATCGTCGGTGTAAAGTCGGGTCGTGAACTCGGTATATTCTGTTTAGCTGCGACACAACCAGTTGAGCGCCTAGATAGACCCAGAGACGAGAGATACCCAATGACAAAGCGTCACGAAGCAACTCAATAACTTCACTATACTCAGCAACATTATTTGTGGTGTCACCTAAGCATATCCCTTTGGAAGATAACAACTGACCCTGTGGTGTAAAGATTACCCAAGCTGTGGAGGCAAGCCTCCGCGTGTGTCTACTAGCACTGTTCGCATACCCAACGAACACCTCGGACTCACTTGATATCTTCCATGATGACGAAAGATAACATCAATGACACGTCCATAACACTTTTTAAAAGAAACATAAAAAAGTAATAGTACAAAGACTATACATATGTTACAAAAAGTTACCCACGGTGACCATTCTATGAGTAATACTTCTTGAGGTAGAGCCCATTTCTAGGCTCCGCTAAAGCATTCCCTTCAAAATCGACCAGATGATAAGCACCCTTTTTTAAAACCTCCTTAATAATGAAGGGTCCGAACCACATGGATTTAAATTTTCCTGCCCCCAGGGGGTCCTTATATTGGTCATAGACCAGGACAAGGTCGCCCTCAGAGAAAACCCGAGGACGAACGGACCTATCATATTACCACTTGAACTTATGGTTATGAGCCTCGTTGGCCAGGGCCGCATCGTGACGCTGTTCATCAAGCTGCTCAAGGTGTACTAACCGTTCTTCAAGCGGAGAAGTGTCTAGCAACAACTGCACTGCCAATTTCAGAGATGGAATTTGACATTCGATGGGCAAGACTGCCTCCAGCCTGTAAACGAGTTGGAAAGGTGAGAAACCGGTGGAATTCTTAACTGAGGTTCGGTAAGCCCATAATGCCAAGTATAACATCAAATGCCAATTTGACTTGGCTAAGTTGATAGTTCGTTGTAGCATCGTCTTGAGAGTTTTGTTAACAGCTTCCACC
>ML792302.1:769139-805133 GCA_009831015.1 Picea engelmannii | reverse complement strand
CTACGATGATATAGCGGTGCCCCCTTGCTGACGGGGGGTTGCATGTAGTGTAATCAATCCCCCACTTAGTGAAGGGACCAACTGTGATGACAGGAAACATAGGAGCTGGATGTGCCCTCATCTTCCGTGAGAATATTTGGCACAGATGGCACTTCTTGACCGACTCGATACAATCTTTCATAAGTGTGGGCTAGAAGTAACCTGCTCGTAAAATATTTTGGGATGTTGCCAACCCGGACAAGTGACCACCACAGGCTCCTGTATGACAATCGTTGAGCACTATGACGACCTCCTCATGAGTGAGACATCAGCGCAGGATGCAGTCTACACCTCTCTGATACAACGTATCATTGAGTATGAGATAGTTCGTGGCCTGATGGCGTATTCGCCAATGCTCGTCATTAGAAGCAGAGTTGGGACACTTCAAAGTCTGGAGATAGATCAGTATATCTCCGTACCAAGGGTCTAAAGATTCAATCCAAAACATATCCCCCCAAATAGGCGATTCCTCAGGAACAACGTCACCTGACTCAACCGGAAGCTCCGAGATAAGTTCTGCGAAGACCAATGACTTTTTGGACTTGGCTGAAACGAAGTCTAAGTCAAATTCTTGGAGGATTACCATCCATCTACTGATTTTTCCGCCGATAACTCATCGCGTCAACATGTACTGGAATGGATTCATGACGACAATGACGGTGGTCTTGCGAAATAGAACATAGTGACAGAACCGTTGAACAACATGAACTGTTGCCAACGCAAGTTTTTCAAGATGAGTATAATTAAGTTCTGGTCCTATGAGGCCTCAGCTCAGGTAATAGATCACGTATTCGGAAAATGAATCATCCTCCTGAACTAAAACCATGCCTATGGTTGACTCTGCGGAAACCAGATATAATAAGAAGTCTTTGTTATAATTCGGTGGCCGTAGTAGAGGTGCAGTAGTGAGAGCGTGTTTCAATGCATCGAAAGAGCATTGAGCAGCTTCGTCCCAGAAAAAGGGAACATCTTTCTTCAGTAAATGCATAAATCCCTTGGTGATTTCGGCATAGTTGGCGATGAAGCGTCGTAAGAAGTTCGCCTTGCCTTGAAGACTCTACAGTTGTAAGATTGCACGTGGGGGGGAGGAAACTGGACTATTGCCTCCACCTTAAGAGGATCGACCATGATCCCTGTTGTTGAAACAATGAAACCTAACAAACGTCCTGACGTGACGCAAAAGTTGCACTTGTTTGGATTCAAGCGAATCCTGAAGTAGCGACAACATTTGAAAATTAGTCGGAGGTGCATAGGATGATCCTTTCGCTTGCGAGAGCGTGATGCTAAATCATCTAGATAGGCCTCGACTATATGTTTAAGGTCATGAAACGCAAAATACATGGCCCGCTGGAAAGTGGCTCCAACATTCTTGATACCAAAAGGCATCTTACGATAGGCGAATGTACCCCACAGACAAATGAATGTCGTTTTATGTTGGTCCTTAGGTTTGATTTGGATTTGATTATATCCTGAAAAACCATCCATGAATGAAAAGACTTCACAACTGCCGCATTCATCAATGATCTGATCGATGAATGGGGTTGGATAATTATCTTTTGGACATGCCTTATTCAAATCATGGAAATCAGTACACACACGAATTGTGCCTTGTTTTTTATCGACCGGCACAGGGTTTGACACCCACTGAGTCAAATGAATTGGGTAAATGGACCCTGCCTTAAGCAATTTCTCAACCTCAGCTTTGATGGTTTCTTCTTTCCTCGGATTAACTGGACGAAGTTTTTTTCGAACAGGCTTAGCATCAGGATATGTAGTGATCTCATGTTCAACTATTTTCGGATCGATGCCTGTCATTTCCTCATAAGACCAGGCAAAAACGTCGCGGAATTCTTTGAAAAGATCCGTGTAAATCTGAACCTCTTTGGGGGAGAAATCTGCTCCGACGAAGACATTCTCCATGACGCCAGGGTTTCGGAAGATGTTGATAGGTATAGTGGCAGCGATAGTCGCCATATTTCCCTCATCATAAATTTCCTGTGGAGCTAAGAGGTTAATGGGACATGGATGATCTCCCGTCATGGTGATAGTGAATTCTCTGGCCTCGATTCGGCTTAACTCTGAGAGGAAATATGATCTGTGATGAAGATCCTCTCAAGGTCTGTCCAGAATAGTCATTGCTTCGATTACATCTTCGTCAGAAGGCAAGACGAAGTCTAACGAATCGGTGGTAGCAAGAGAACCCTGAGCCCAAATAGGCTCAAGAAGTGGATCTAACTCTTGTGCGGGAGTCAGATCAGGAGTAGCTGAAGTTTGCTGGACTAAAGAGTACACTACTTCAGTGGTCGATAAGGGCATGGAAATGCCAGCATGCTCTGTCTCATCGATCGTCGCTGATGGGGAAGGAAGAATCCACGGATCTTAAAAGTAATTCGTGCAGAACGACGAAACGTGAAAAATCTCAGCCTTGTGGTGAGTCGATATAAACTTGACATCGCCATGAGGAGGTGGGTAATCGAAAGTACCCATCAAAGAGGGGCACAAACCAACTCCTATGTTAACGACACCAGCTTGAGGATTATCTATCATTGGAACCGTGGATGCCCCCAAAGCTGGGTCAGGTTGAGAGAAGGACAACTGATCAATGGTCACTATCCGGCCTTCATGTGGAAACAATAAGACTCGGAAAACTGTAGCGACCACCGCTTGCATAGCATAAGTCCAACTATGACCTAACAAGACATTGTAGTCGATGGGGGCATCGACTACCTCTACTTCAATGCACACGGTATTTCCCCCTAACTGCACAGGGAAACAAGGAATGATGCCATGTGGTCGGAAAGAACGACCATCGAATGCAGTGAGGAGAGTAGGTGATGGAGACAACTCAGGCTGACCAAGGGCTTTCCAGCATGCTAACGACATAATGCAAGTCGAAGTTCCCTCGTCAACCACCGTGCGGAAGATATTCCGTGTAAAAGTTTTCATGGGATGAGCCACTACTATCTGAAACACGACGTGGTAAGGCAAACGAGGTTTTAAGTCATTCATATCTAACATGATGGTACCCGGGTTACAAGTCTCAGTAGAGCCTAAAGCAGTTAACAAGGATTTCCTCTGAGCAGGGCAACTTTGGAGGACTTCCAAAGCAGACATAGCACAAGGGGTTTGGGATAAATCTTCCACCACAGAGTAATTCTGGGCGGCCCTTGTGTTTGGATTGTGAGAAGCTCTCTTAAACGCACCTTTTGGAATGCGTGTCATTGTTTCACCCAACGTATTCTCGATCTGTAGAGGAAGAGATGGGATCTCGGCTTCTTTTCCCTTCTCAGAGGCACTTGGTTTACTATGGTCGTGCGCTCTAGTCGTTATTAAAGCATCACCCCTAACCATATATATGTTCGTGGAAGAGGAATTATTTGGAGGCAGGCAGGTTTCTTGGATGCCCCCTTTGGCACTTGTAGAGGCTTGAGTTAAATTTTTCCCATGCTGAAAGGGATTAGTCAACACAACTTGTTGTTTCTATGTGACAAACTTCTGGGCCTCCACAATTCGAGGACATAGATGGGTCGGGTGGTCTTCCACACATAAATTGCATGGATACCTCGCCTTCCTCTTTTCCGTGGTGCCCTCGCCAGCATTATCAGTGGGTTTCTTATCCCTCTTACCCTTCTTGCGTTGTTTTTTCTTTCCTTCAGGCTGTTGGGTGGCCTTTGGGTTAGTCATCTGTACGGAGTGTACTTCTGACGTTTGGGTAGGAGGAGCAGCCAAAGAAGTAGTTTGGTTGGTCGCTGAGTGTTGTATAGATAACTGTTGCAATTGTTTTGTCAATTGCTCAATGGGCTTAGTTTGTGTCGAGCCAACAATACCGTCGGCATGTGGTCCGGATCTCTGTCTGGTTTTATCCAGTATCGATCGTGGTGCATACGGCAGGATTTTGTACAATAGACCAGACTGAGAATAGATAAGCTCAAACTGTTGAGCCCTCATGATGGCATCTTCTTCGGAGAAAACCCCAGAAGTGGCGACGTCTTTGGATAATTGCAGTACCAAAGACTTAAGGAACCACTCAAGAAAGAATGCTGGTGGAACTGGTACTTTGATTAGACTCTTTCGGCGTCACCACTCTCGGATATGATCAGAGATATGGTTCGTTGTCATCTTCTCGAAATTGGCTAGCAACTCTGTGCCGGCGTCGTATCTCACAGGTAACTGGAAATGGTTAAGGAAGGCCATGGCCAGTTCGCCAAAAGAAGAGTATCGTGAATGATCAAGCTCTATGTACCATTTCACGTCACTCCCAATAAGAGTGCATTGAAACAATCGCAACTGGACGGAGTCATCTTTCAGTGAGTTATATGAACACCAAAGGTGGAAAGTAGTCACGTGATCACCTGGATCTTCGTTAGGCTTGGCCTCGAACTTTGGAATGCCCGAAGGAAACTTCGCTGGCATAGGAGGCCAATGAGGATTGTGATAGATAGGATCATTTAACAACCGTGTCAAATCTGGCAAGTGTAACATCGCCAAGAATGGTAGTTTTGGTTGTTTCTAATAGCTTAGATAAAACGGTCCTTGAGTTTGACTGGCACCAGGTTTCCAGGAAAAGTTTGGCTGCTGGGCCGAGTTCTGGTAGAAACCATGGCCTTAACCAGTGTAAGGGTTTTGCATCTGAGGAGACATCATTGGCTGATTCCCCATAAAGGACATAGGATGTTGGGAATTCATCATGTTTGACAAACTTTGGGAAGGATTACTCCATGTCGGTCCTGCTGGGAGAGGCATAGAAGTCTATCCGGGGTTCCATTGACTATGGAAGGAATTACCCCAGAACGACATTCCATAGGAAGGAACGGATCCTTGTCCTGAGTTCCAAGGTCCTGATATATGTGCCCCCAGCGCAGGAATAGTACCCTGTGCCGGAGTAGACTGTCCAAAAATGGGTGTGCCCCCAGATGGGAAAGAAGTAGATGTGAAAGTGTTATTACCAAATGTCCTGTTCCAAACAAACGATGATGAACCTATGAAAAAAGTGTGTGCAGGTTGCCTGACGGACTGCTGATGCGGACCACCAAGTGAAGGGGACGAAGGAGAGATATGGCCTCCAACGTAAGGAAAAGCGTTGAAAGGGACAGGAATGCCCCCAAATTGACCTTGCAGAGGAGCGTTAGAGCTCCCTGCCCCCAGAACCAAAGTTTGTAAAGTGGAGTGAGTGAGTGCAGGACTTGTACCTGAACTAGGCATATCGTATGAAAACAGAGGGCCAGTCGCACTAGGTGTGAAGGGAGGTGTGGTCGCTGCGATAGATGGGGTTGGTCCACTATGTGACATAGTTGCGGCCATGACCATGGTGGCCCGGACCGCCGACAAAGGCAAGTTAGGAGATGATTCTCTTGTGGTGACAACAGTGATGGGAATAGAAGAGTTCCCAGATGAAGTAACAACATTTGTTGCCATAGTTGTGTGAGGCACTAACAGGCGTTCGTAAAATTGAATTGGCACAATAACTTGTGGCCAAGTATCAATGTTTGAGGTTTCAACCAATCCAAGATTGGTGGTCGATTCCTCCGAGAGTTATTCGGGCTCAATGGTTGGTAACCCGGTTGCTTCGAAAGACCCTTGTTGGTCTAGCTTCCGCCTCAATGGTGGCGAGGGTGGCTCTAGGATAACCGGTGGCAGGCCCAGAAGCCTTCGTGACTGGCGGAGCTCTAAATCCTCCACTGTGTGAGAAGATTCACGACACGCTAAGGTATTCTACATGAACAAACAGTAACACACACAAAAAGAAGCCCCTATGAGATAAGACAAGCAAACACTAACTATTTTGAAGAACATTTACAACAACCAACACTAGAGAAACTTACCAGTGCAAGTGCAACTCGAATACGGAAGCACCCTCCAGGTATACTCTGCAAAGCGTGGCCCGATGTCTATCCTAGGTACCATGGTATACCCCCGCAGTCACCTGTGTATGTCCCTAGAAAATATTGGCAACTAGTTTCCCAGCACGTGAACAATCACCAGGCGGGTACAGTCGATAGTCGAGTAGACCACAATGAGCAGGGTATCAAGCTCGAAACCTGTCAAGGGTATCAAGATAAAATGGTCCAGAAGACAACTGAGGACCTCGAATGGATTCGAGACCGATGAAGCTCCGTGGCAAATGCAAACGACAGAATCCCTCAACAAATCCTTGATATGTGTTCTCCACTACGCTTGGTCCAGCTTTGGAGGGGTTATCTCCGCTACCTTTCCTTACGCGACCTCGTGTTTAGCCCCTGTATTAGAGGGGCGTCCTGGATAACTTTTCATAACTAGACTTCTACACTCCCTATGACAGACTCCAATGTTTGTTTTGAGTGCCTTGGAGAATTTACTCTCCAACCTATTCCAAGGCCTTAGTCCTGAGCTAGTATATGAACCCTACAAAAAAAAAGTCTAATAGTTTTTAATTAGCGTTTCTTTTAATGGTCTTTTTTACGTCACAAGGTATGAAGGTGAAACTGATGGTGTTTAAAGACTCAAAGCAAAATGAACAAGAAATCTTGGAAACAAAAACTTTTACAAAAAATGCAAAAACCAACAACTTTTCAACAAGAAAGACTTCTTTTTCTTTTTGAATTTTTTAAGATTTCATGCAAAAACTTATGAAAAAAGACGTCTTCCTAGCTACTGATGTAGCAACACAATCTTAAAACAAAGAAGAATATGAAAAAAGATAATTTTTTTTTATTGAATTGCAAAATGAAGCAATAAAGGGAAAATGTCGACAAGCACAAAACCAAGAAAACAAAATAAAATTCTGGCTTAAAGCACAGATCGCGAAGAACCAGAGCAAAGACGCTCGAAGGAAATCAAGAAAGCACTGATTCTAACACTTGTCTACAAACCATAAAACCATTTTTTTCTTTTGTCTTTTCTATCAAAACATTAACTAATAACAACACAGGCTAAGGATAAGAGGCCCTAACCTACTGACTATGCAGCCCCAGACTCAAACCCCTGAGAGGAACACTTCTCACCATAGGAGGGGATGCCTACCCCACCCAGACTGAAAAGAAACCAATCAGGCCCGCGACTGTCACTGAAACAACACGTGTGCAAACGCGTGTTAAACTATCACAGCGCGCGGGTACCCGCGGGCTAAACTTGAACAGGCCGCGGGTCTGTATAAAAGCTAAGACAAAATGAAACACAGGCAGCCCAGACCTGAAAAAGGCCTCTGGTATTGACAACCAGGGTCTCTTAAAGGCTTGGATGCTTCTACTTTAACAGAAAAGGAAAATGAATGCAAAAAATAACAAACAAAATAAAGCAGACTGAAAACAAGACAGTGAACCAGCAAGACCCAGACAGGATCCAGAAAGCCCCCTGAGAATGTAAAATTCTGACAGGGAAGAGGAAACTGCCTCTCAAGCTTTTTGAGTCCTACACGCTACTGAAACCTCTGCAGCGAGCATTCAAACGCGGGATGTATAAGGTTAGGGCGCGGGTTACACGCGTGCAGGCCTTCTGCATGCCGCGTGTACCTATGTGTGTCCTGATAATAAATGTCAAGCAACAGTCAAGGAAAAACTGCTATTAAGAACCAGGTTCCCTGCTAGTTCTGATCTAACAGAAAAAAAACAAACAAAGAAACAGAGAATCTACTCCTTTAAACTACCCAAAAACCTCCCTTAAATCCGAAAACCCTAAGAGTAATATCCCCAGTGGAGTCGCCAATTCTGTTGTTGGTAAATAATACCCTACGGACTAACAAGCTAGGGATGAACTTGTACGCAGATCATGACCTTAAAGAAAACACTTTTAACCTATCACCCCAATACTCAAACCCCTTTTTCACACACAAGCATGGAAAAGACCTACTAACCTTTTTCTATCGATGTTTGATGTAGATCCTCCGTTGCACTTTATCCTCTTGCTTTCACTGCTCCTTCCAAAGACAATCCTGCAATCAAGAAAAAACACTATGCATGCATGCTATTTTTCTACCTAAGGGTTAGAGATTAAGCATAAATCAAATAAAATATATATCACTTGTGCATTGGGACGGGAAAAGTATTCTTTTATTAATCTCAAGATGAATCAACTTACAATAATGATAGAGACCGGCCACCGTTCCTCGATCCTGATCATGGGCTCCTCCTCTTCTTTGTCCTCCAACTGCTTTGCTTGAATTCTTCTTAGGCTTGAGGAAAGGCTAAAGGGTTGGGACAAATGGATTCGACAATTGGGCAGAGTTTCTTTGCTATCTTTTTCCTCTTCCAAATAGTACCCCTACCCCTTCTTTTATAGGCTAGAAGGAGATAGGGTTTTGGACAAACTCTCGGCCATGCATGGCTGGGAGTTCCAGTTAACTGACCCAAAGATTTTTGTCCTGTCGGCAACTTTCCTGTTTTTGTGCTTTGTTAGGTAAACGCGGGCTATAGTAGGCCAACCAACGTTCCAACGCATGCAGTAGTAGGCCTGCCAGCGTTCCAACGCATGCAGTAGTAAGTTAAGGTGCGTTTTACTTGATTTAAGAGGATTTTCAAGAGTTTATTCAGCATGGCTTTGGCAAGGAATGGATATGAGTAGGCCTGATGCCAGGTAAGCATGTGTGGTGCAATTTAGGGTTATAACAAGGAGTGCAGTGGAGCGTCTGCAAGGAGTGTGTTGACGAGTTCAGAGTTTTTATCTCTGAAAGCTCAGGAGGGATAACCTTGTTCTCATTCTCATAGAATTGAAGGTTAAGAACAGGATCCGTGCAAAGTGTGCGTTGGCCGAGTAGAGTCTTAGAGTTTGCAACCTGAGGGAGTTTTTGAAGGACTATTGTTGCAAAGAGAGTGCGTAGAGTCTAAGAATTCAAATACTTGGAAGTATTTGAATGGTTGTCGCAAGGAGTGCATGCAAGAGTCTTTTTGAAGACTCGAGTTTGTGGTAAAAGATCAGAACAGGGCTAGTGCCTTGAAGTGTTGAAAAGAGGGGTAGCGAAGTTGTGTTGCAGATGGGCAAGTTCCATATAGGAATACCTTTTTCATTTCGCAGGAGTTGTCAAGGAGGAATTGGACAGTTGGAATTCTCCATGGGGAATTCGCGAAGTCCCGAGAGCCGTCGGATCTTGTAGAGGAGAAGGGAAGTTATGAAAAGTATTCTTCAAGTACAAGCTCAGGAGAGATTGGACCATAGGATCCAAGTCGACAGGAGTCGTTGGATCACTCGTGAATTCTCACTTCGGGGATTCGCGAGTTGAAGGACTGAAAACCTTGCACCAAGATTCACGAGATCGCGAAAGGCGAAGTCCCGTCAGGTGAGAAGTTTTGTTGTGGGACCCTCGTTTATAACGTGCCAGAATTTGGCATTTTGGTGTTTTAGAAGATAGCAGGTCGAGATTTTGTCGTGAAAGTCCCAAAGTCACGAGTTGTGATAAGGGGTATCAAGGAGTTTGGGATCTCGGCACTTCGGGTGTCGGGATATAAAGGAGGCAGCGCTTGGGAAGTGAAGTTGTGAAGTTCCAAAGCTGGGTGCGAGAGACACATGGAAGAACCATAAGGTGGGCCCATGTGATAGACAGGTGGACACACGTCTCCTGGTGGAAGGAGTCAACACTCTGTTGACTTCTCGCATCTTAGGGATTTATAGGATAAGAGCACGGGAGCTCGGCGCTACAACTTGTGAAGTGGCGAGTTGTGAGAAGTGCGAATGGAAGGTCAACCCTCATTGACTTTCAAGTCCCAGAGGTTCACATGAAAAAAGAACGGACGCTCAACCTTTCGACTTGCGAAGTCGCGAAGTCACGATGGGAGCTAGCGCTTAGCCTAGCCAGTGGTCACGCGCAGAGGGCGGCGAAAGAAGGGAGCTATACCCATTTCGTGATCTTGGGTATCACGAGATTGGGAAGGAAGAGTCAGGAGTTTAGACTAGTGAACGCGTGAGATTACGAGTTGTGACAAGTGCCTTTGGGATTAGTTCGTGGTCATAGCGTTGTGGTCACACGGAGAAGGTGGATCTCGCACCTAGTGCTATTCACATAGGGGAACTTCCCAAAGGACCTATGGACTAATAATTTGTGATTCCAGCAGGGAATTGAAGAGTCAATCCGACTCAAGGGTAGGAATTAGAACGATCATGTAGTGGACCTTGACCCAAGGGCTGATAGAGGGTTGGGTGTTTGCGTCAAAGTGGTATCAGAGCGCATAAATATTTCTTTTCTTTCTGTAGCAGGGAAAAGAGGAATTTCACAGTCATGCCACTGGGAAGAAGAGATAGGAAAACACCCGATCTACCAGAGGAGAGGGAAATTCCAGAAGAAAGGGGTAGGCAGGTGCCAAATCCAGCCATGGAAAGAGAGATGCATAACATACACACCAGACTCGTGGATGTAGAAATAAAACAGAGGCGCACAGCCGGTGTTGGAGATGTCAATGAATATGAAAGTGAAGATGAAGTTGGACATGAAGAAGAAGAAGTTGTAGCAGAGGATGTAGCAAATGAACGTCTAATTAGGGTTGTTGCAAGAGTGAGTGCCAGGGCGAAAATGGACATTCTAGTATATGAGGGAAACTTGGATGTTGAACAGCTTCTAGATTGGATTAGAGCTCTGGACACATATTTTGACTATGAAGATGTCGAGGAAGACAGGAAGGTCAAACACGTTGTCACAAGATTGAAAGTACATGCAACATTGTGGTGGGATGAACTACAAGATGACAGACGCTGCAAAGGCAAGCAGAAAATCAAGAGTTGGGATAGAATGATCGCGAAGATGAAGGAAAAATTCATACCCAGGGATTATCAAATCACTCTGTTTCGGAGAATGCTGAATTTGAGACAGAAGTTGATGTCAGTGAAGGATTACACTGAAGAGTTCTACAAGCTGAACATCAGGGAAAGTCATTCCGAAAGTGATGATGAAAAGGTTGTCAGGTACATGAATGGTCTACGATACGACATTCAGGATGATATGAGCATGATGACCATCCGAATGGTGGAAGATTCTTATCAGATGGCTCTAAAGGATGAAGAGAAGCTGAGCCGAAAGAAAAGTCAGAGAGGCCGAGGTAGAAGTCAGCCCAGAGGCAAAACAGTTGTCCAAGATAGGAATGAGAAGCCTAAGGAAGAGTGGAAGAAACCTCAACCTCAAAATGAGAGAGGTGGAAGCTCATAGAGAGGGCAGTATACTGAACAAAGAGGGAAACATGCTGATAACAACACTTTTCCTCACACTAGAGGAAGAGGAAGAGACAGAGGTGGAGTGGTAAAATGCTTCACATGCGGAAATAATGGGCACAAATATTATGAATTTCTAGATAAGAATAAAGAAGGTGGTGAGACTCACATTGCCGAAGCACAAAGGCGGAATGTTGAGGCAGAGGATACTGAAGGTGGAAGATCACTGATGATGTGAAAGGTTCTCTTAACGCTAGACAAAGAGGCAGAGAATCCAGTGCAAAGGAACAGTCTTTTTCGGACTGCTTGCAAAACCAAAGACCGGGTATGAAAGGTCATTGTGGACAGTGGTAGCACAAACAATCTCATTTCTATGAAGATGGTAGAACATATGGAGCTGGAGATTATTGAACATCCAAGTCCATACAGAGTTTCATGGCTACAAAAAGGACATCAGTTAAATGTCACTAAACAATGTTTAGTTGAATTTAAAATAGGAGGATATAATGATAAGATATTGTGTGATGTCATTCCCATGGATGTTTGTCATCTATTGTTGGGTAGACCGTGGCAATATGTCAGGAATGTGATTCATGATGGGAGAAAGAACACATACACCCTAGAGAAGAATGGGAGAACTCACATGATGTTGTCGATTAAGGACAAATAGGTGAAACCTGAAGAAAGCAACACTATAATTCTCATGAGTGGTAAGGAACTTCTTAAGGAGGTTAAGAAGAAGGAAGATCCACAATTCATCGTGGTTAGGAAACCTAGAATTTTTTTGACCAGCACAAGAGTGGATGATCTACCAGAGGAAATCCAACAACTACTGGAGGAATTTGCTGATATAGTAGTGGACGAACTACCTCGTTCGTTGCCACCTATTAGAAGTATAAGTCATCACATTGATCTTATACCTGGAGCTAGTTTACCAAACAAGGCAGTGTATAGATTGATGATGCAGGAGAATGAAGAGGTCAAAAGACAGGTCCAGGATTTAATGGACAAAGGGTTGATTAGAGAAAGCTTGATTCCATGTGATGTTCCGATAGTGCTCAGTCCAAAGAAAGACGGAGGCTGGAGGATGTGTACTGACTCAAGGGAAATCAACAAGATAACCATCAAGTATAGATTCCCATTGCCAGTAATGTATGATTTGATGGATTGCTTAAGTAGGGCCAAATTTTTTTCAAAAATTGATTTGAAAAGTGGTTATCAACAAATTCGTATGAGAGAAGGAGACGAATGGAAGACAACATTCAAAACCAATGAAGGGTTGTATGAATGGCTTTTCATGCTATTTGGTCTAACAAATGCGTCGAGCACTTTCATGAGGTTGATGAACGAAATCCTGAAGGAGTTCATCAGAAAATTTGTCATAGTATACCTTGATGACATACTGATTTTCAGTAAAACAGAAGCAGAGCATCTGAAACATTTGGCTATAGTGATGCGGAGGCTACAACAAGAGAAGTTGTTGATAAATATGAAGAAATCCTCATTCATGAAGACGGAGCTCATTTATTTGGGGTTTGTTATTTCTGCAGATAAGTTGAGGATGGATCCAGATAAAGTGGAGGTGATTAAGAATTGGCCATCGTTAAAGAATATCTTTGAAGTTCAAAGTTTTCATGGATTGGCTAGTTTCTACAGGAATTTCAGTGGAATTAGTCTTTTCACTGGACACATTGAAGAAAATACATAAGTCTTTTCACTGGACAGAAGAGGATGAGAAAAGCTTCAATTTGTTGAAAAGGAAAATCACGGAACAACCAATTTTGGCGTTGCCGGATTTTAAAAATACATTTCAAGTAAAATGTGATTCAAGTGATTTTGCAATAGGGGCAGTCTTGAGCCAAGAAGACAGACCGATAACATACTTCAGTGAGAAGCTGAACGAAACCAAAGTGAAATACTCCACGTATGACAAGGAGTTCTATGCTATTATTTAGGGATTGAATAAGTGGAGACACTATTTGATCCCTAAGTAGTTTGTTTTATACAGTGACAATCATGCTTTGCAATTTGTGACTCAATAGGAGAATTTGAATCAAAGACATGTAAAATGGGTTGAATACATGCAGAACTTTACTTTTGTAACTAAGCATATTTCTAGAACTTCTAACAAGGTTGTTGATGCTTTGAGCAGGAAATGTTTGCTATTGCAGGAGTTCAAAGTCAAAACACTGGGTTTTGATGATCTCAGGAACATGTACAAAGATGATCCAGATTTTAAAGAAGTGTATGAGGCGACTGAGAATCCAATTCTAAGGGACAGAAGCCAATCGACAGAATACATGATCCAGGAAGGATTATTGTTTAAGGTTAATCAACTTTATTCCAAAATGCTCCACGAGGGAGAATCTGTTGAAGAAGAAACACGGTGGAGGATTGGCCAGGCATTTCGGTCATGACAAGACATTCTCAAAGTTAAATGAGTCATATTTTTGGCCAGGAATTAGAGAAGACGTCAAAAGATTCATGGACAAATGTAGAATTTGTTAGCATTCAAAGGGAAAGAGGCAGAATGCAGTCTTATATCAACCATTACCCATACCTGAGAGGTCATGGGATGCGGTAAGCGTGGATTTCATATCGGGGCTGCCGAGAACACAAAGAGGGTTTGACTCGATCTTTGTAGTGGTGGACCAATTTTCTAATATGGCACACTTCATACCATGTCAGAAAACCAGTGATTCAACTCACATTGCGAATCTATTTTTCAAAGAAGTCATTCGACTTCACGGCTTACCAAGGAGCATAGTTTTGGATCGAGACACCAAGTTCGTGGGTCACTTCTGGAGAACCTTATGGAAAAGGATGAGAACAAACTTGTCATTCAATTCATCTTATCATCCTCAGATGGATCGATAGACATAAGCTGTGAGTAGGAGCTTGGGAGACTTGTTGAGGAGTTTGGTGACTGAACATCACAGTCAGTGGGACAACATTCTACCACAGGCGGAATTTGTATATAATGATTCAATCAATAGAAGCACAAGGCAAATTCCATTTCAAATTGTTTATGGCATGCAGCCGAGGGGAGTTTCTGAATTGAGATATTCATAATAGACTGCTACTAGAAGTGCTAGTGCAGAGGATTTCACAGAAGCAATGAAGGAACTTCACAGCCAAGTGAAGGACTGATTGCAAAACTCGAGCCAAGAGTATAAGCGAAGAGCAGATCAACACAGGAGAGAAATTTAGTTCGAAGTTGGTGATTTGATCCTTGCACACTTGAGAAAGGAAAGGTTCCCAAGGGGGACATATAATAAATTGAATATGAAGAAAATTGGGTCGTGCAAGATCATAAAGAAATTTGGGGTGAATGCATATGAAATTGAATTACCCGATGGGATCAGAATTTATCCGATATTCAACATCTCATATTTGTACCCTTATAAAGCTAAAGAATTAGAAGCAGGTAGTGAACAACCAGAGGTTCAGTGGGCTAAACAAATTCTAGTTGCAGAGAAGCCACAGATGGAAAGTATACTGGACAAGAGAGTCGGTAAGAGGACCAGGAGAAAAGAATATTTTGAATACTTGATCAAATGGAAGGGAAATCTAGTTGAATATGCCAACTGGGAGAATGAATCAAAGATTCAAAATCATGGGCAGACCATGCGAGAGCTCATGGAAAATAGCCCATGAGAATTTTCAAGCGAGGGAGTATGATGCAGGAGCATCACCAACAACAACAGCGAGCGTGGGACAAGCGCAAACACATTTTGGCACATGATGAAATTCGTTTGAAATATTTTGAAGAGGGATGCACAAAACTTAAATGAAGTAGTTAAGAAGGGGCGTACTTCTTGATTGTAAACAGACCTTGAGAAATCTTCTCTCGTCTGTAGTAGGTAGAGGCATTTACGTATAATAAATGTAAGTAGGTAGCTTTGAATTCTAGATTAGACAGTTTTAGGAGCGGAGGGAAAACCGACTATAAACACCCTCATATTGTATCATTGTAACATTATCAATCGAAGAGAGCATAGGAGAGCAGAAGTAGAGAGCTGTGTAAAGTAAAAAAAAACCATGTACAGAAGTTCTGGATTAATATAAAGATCTTTAGTTCAAACCCATGGTGTTCAATTTCTTTCTGTGTTTGTACATGTTGATTGATATATGCTTGTTACTCTCTGTTATGCATTTTCTTTGATGCGTGAATGTATGATTTCATATTTAATGTCTAAAATCTGAAGAGAGAGAGAGTAAGGAATGAGTTTCAATTGTTTCTCTATCTGAGCAAGAGTTCCTACAAGGAGTGCAGTGGAGCGTTCACAAGGAGTGCGTTGACAGGTTCAGAGTTTTTATCTCTGAAAGCTCAGGAGGGATAACCTTGTTCTCATTCTCGTAGAAGTGAAACTTAAGCACATGAGTCGTGCAAAGTGTGCATTGGCCAAGTAGAGTCTCAGAGTTTGCAACCTGAGGGAGTTGTTGAAGGACTCCTGTTGCAAAGAGAGTGCACAAAGTCTAAAAATTCAAATACTTGGAAGTATTTGAAGGGTTTCCACAAGGAGTGCATGCATGAGTCTTTTTGAAGACTCAAGTGTGTGGTAAAATCTCAAAAGAGGGCTAGTGCCTTGAATTGTTGAAAAGAGGGGTAGCGAAGTTGTTTTGCAGGTAGGCAAGTTTCGTGAAGGAATACCTTGTTCATTTCGCAGTAGTTGTCAAGGAGGAATTGGACGGTCATAATTATCCATGGGGAATTCGCGAAGTCCCGAGAGCTGTCAGATCTTGCAGAGGAGCAGGGAAGTTACGGAAAGTATTATTCAATTACAAGCTCAGGAGAGATTGGACCGTAGGATCTAAGTTGACAGGATTCGTTGGATCACTCATGAATTCTCACTTCGGGGATTCGCGAGTTGAAGGACCGAAAACCTTGCACCAAGATTCATGATATCTCGAAAGGTGAAGTCCCGTCAGGCGAGAAGTTCTGTTGTGGGATCCTCATTTATAACGTGCCAAAATTCAGCATTTTGACATTTCAGAAGATAGGAAGTTGAGATTTTGTCCCGAAATTCCCGAAGTCGCGAGTTGCGATAAGGGGTATTGAGGAGTTCAGGATCTCGACACTTTAGGTATTGTGATATAAAGGCGGCAGCGCTTGGGAAGTGAAGTGTCGAAGTGCTGAAGCTGGGTGTGAGAGACACGTGGCATAACTATAAGGTGGGCCCGTGTGATAGATAGGCGGACACGCGTCGCCTGGTGGAAAGAGTCAAAAATCCATTGACTTCTCACGTCTCGAGGAATTGTAGGATAAGAGCACGGGAGATTGATGCTACAACTCATGAAGTGGCGAGTTGGGAGAAGTATGAAGGGAAGGTCAATCCTCGTTGACTTTCAAGTCTCAAAGGTTCGCACGGAAAAAGCATGGAGGCTCAACCCTTCGACTTGCGAAGTCACGAAGTCACGACGAGAGCTAGCGCTTAGCCTATCCAGTGGTCACGCGCAGAGGGTGCCGACAGAAGGAAGCTATACCCATTTCGTGATCTCGGGTATCGTGAGATTGGGAAGGAAGAGTCAGGAGTTTAGACTCGCAAACTCACGAGATTGCGAGTTGCGACAAGTGTCTTTGGGATTAGGCTGTGGTCATAGCATTGTGGTCGCACGGAGAAGGTGGAGCTCGTGCCTAGTGTTGTTCGCATAGGGGAGCTTCCCAAAGGACCTGTGGACTGATAGTTTGTGATTCCAGTAGGGAATCAAAGAGTCAATCTGACTCAAGGGCAGGAATTAGAACGATCCTATAGAGGACCTTGACCCGAGGGCCGATAGAGGGTTGGGGGTCTGCATCAAGTTCGCTCTAGTGTAAACTTTCTTAGGAGCCAAGATTTCTGATTCATACTACTCTACGCTACTGATATTATTCAATGAATTCACCAGGGTAAAATAAGTTTCAGCCAATATAGGTGTCTGATTCATTGTTACCCTCAAGAATCAAATCTACAACTTTAGTTGTTTTTCCAAGGGAAAATTTTCAAATCCATCCCCAACAATGACACCAAAATGTTAGCACTTGGTAAATTGTTGGTCTGAAGGGAATGCACTACCAAGGTAACTTACAAGACAACTTTAAGAATGGAAACAAGACTTTCCAATATAGAGAGGGCTCTCTCCGAGATTTAGTCTCTGATAGACACAAACTTTGGATTGACGGCTAGATTTAAAAGCTTCAGGAAGTTTTTTTTTTTTAATTTCGCTGGCAAGGAAATATAGTACTTTTGGGCTATGGATTCAACCCCCTAAAAATAAGAGAAATCAATGACTGGTAAGGGAAGCTTTGAGAGGATAAAGGATAAATAGGAAATGTTCTTTTGGTTTCAATATTGTTGTGTATGGTGGAGAAAGGAAACATAAGGAAAATCAAAGCACCATTAAAGATAAATTCTAACTTAACTTGGAATAAAAACACATAGTTTAAATGGTCGAGTCTAAAGCACCACGAGATGAACTTTAAACCCTTTAATTATTTCCAATTTAAACAAATGAAATAGACATAAATTTGCAGGAAACAGGAAGTACATATGAAGATAGGATCACAATACATCAAACCACCACCATTAGAATATTTGCATCAAAGATTCAGGACTTCTGCATTATATTTCCATCAGATTCAGAAAAGTACATTCAAGAGTCCTCTATCTACACTACTTTTCCAACCTGGATTACATCAAAAGAATCAAATATATAGAAAAATAACACCATCTCGGGTTTCTATGCTCGAACTAATCTCCCCTAGAATCTTGGATTTGGTTACTTTTCCCCTGGACAACATTTTGAACATAGTTTACTAAAAATAAGAACTCGACTGCCCCCAATCATAACATAACCAACAAATTTGTTTCAATCATTTTATCATGAGCAATATTCGAACATTAGGTTGTGGTAAATCGACGCTTTATTTCAAGGGGTGTCCCAGTAATCATGTGTACTGCTGGAAAATCTGTCACCTTTATATAACAGACTTTGATTTCTGTTGTGCGATCACTGGTTGTAACATGCACATGGAGATTTGGTGTAGAATATGTCCATTTGCAGTCTCTCATGCAAGTCCACGTGGAAAAAATGGTTGGGGGGCATTCATCTCTTTCAAAGCTGACATGTGTTTCATTTATACATTAACCTCATCAATAGGTGGTGTACAACGTCTCCGTAACAAATATTCATTGTTTCAGTGTTGCATCAAGCTTCTTGTTAGTGTAAGAAACTAGGATATGTGTGGAGAAATATTCCATGCCACGATCAAAAAAGACAAAAATGGGTTTGTATTACTCATACCTTCAATGTCGCCTGCAACCTTAAAACTCTTATTGTTTTTCTTAAAGACCAGTTATGTTTTCTCAAACTCTTCACCTGTCTCAACAAAAGTGCGTTTGATTTTAGTTTTGATTGAGCATTGGTGAGAGTTTCACATGCATCATCAATGGTTGGTCTACACTCTTTGATTGTTTCTTCTGACACCCTTTGTTCCTCCCTAATCTCAATAATCACATCTTGTGCCTCTCTGAGTTGTTTTTTAAGCCAATTTACATTCCCTCCTCTCGTTGTGGGTGAGGTGGGGGGTAATTGATTTATTCAACTCTGTGATGATGGTGTTTCAATATACCTTTCTTCCGTCTATCTTCTTAACTCTCTTCTCTCTTGATAAAGTTCAACAATATCGTGTTGTGCTTGTTTTAGGTGCTGTGATAATTCCTGAATATTTTCATTTTCTTCTCTTAACTCCTCCCTCCTTTCATCAATTCCCTTTCTCGCAACTTCAACATGCTCTAGCTGAATGTTGTGCATGGGAAATATCTTGGAAGCTGACTTGGTGCGCAGTTTACTTGGAGCTTGGATCTGCTTAGTTTTATTAGTCAACCTTGACCTGCCTTTCTTGTGGGATGTTGGCTGACAGGACGACTAGTCTTCTATTTCTTTTCCTTTCTTTTTTCCCGTCACGTCTTTATTTCTCCCCCTTGCACTATGGAGTGTTGATTCCTCTACAGATAGAGTAATGTATCCTTTGGGGTCTCTGGGGATGCTCGCCGAAATAAGAAAAGAATCCTAGTCCTTGTTCAAATGTCTCAATTCTTCAACCACTAACAACTTAATTAATGAAAAATGGGATAAATTGTTCCTCGACTGATCATCCTTGGATTGAACGTTGTCTTCCATATTTCCCAAGATTCTATACAATAAGAAAGGTAGATTCAAGGGATTTTTCCCTGTGAAATGCATCAGTAACCTGATGTGATATGGATATTGTCATAGGAAAATCCCCTTGCAGACAAGTGGATTTCCTCTTGAACCCTAAATCTCTAAGATCAAGATAGAAAGATGCTAACTTTGGTCACTGACATCATTTTAAACCTAGATAAGTCAATCAAATAGAGAAAAGGAAGAAGATGTACCTTTTTATGATGTTTGTCCACCCAGTCCAAGTTGAGCCTTGATCCCCAAGCTCTTCAAAAAGTCCTTCAATCCAATAACAACAAAGACAAACCAAATTCCTATTCTACCATGATTAACCCAAAACTAGATCTATCTATCAAAGACAAGTTCATGTAGGCATACACAACCTTGAAATAAATAGGCCAAGCACATGTATTAATGAGAACTAGATAACAATACTTACATACCTTTGATGAAGTTACAACAACCTCTTCCAGCTCTCCTTGTCCATCCCATTGCTCAAATAATCCACAATCAAAATGAATATGCCTCACTGATTATCTTCCTTATGAGATCATAAGTTTCATGCCTTCAATGTCTCCTCAATACCACTTCTCATGAGATCATAAGTTTGGTATCTCTAAAACTTCATCCCCTTTCACCATGAGAAGGCCTTCTTATCTAAGCTTGGAGAGACCCAACCACCTTAGATATTCTTGGGATAGGTTGAATATCCTTCTCTATTAGTTGTGGATCTTCCCTAAGATCCAACCTTGACCCCATATTCGAATCCAACCAACTCCAAATATGAGGGGGATTTTTCCCTGATTTTCCTCAACAGCCCAAGACTTCCTCAAACAACGTAGCACTCCCTCAGAATGGGGCACAGAGTGTTGCAACGCTCCCCCAAAGGAGGGAAAGGAGTGTTGGCACTCCCTAACAGTGGGTATGGGAGTGTTGCCCAAAAGTTCCTTAAAAAATCCCAGTGCTCCACCAAAAGGGTGCACAGAGTGTTGGGACGCTTCCCCAAAGAAGGTCAAGGAGTGTTGGCACTCCCTGGCAGTGGGTAGGGGAGTGTTGTCCTTCAAAATTCATTTTTAAGTGGGTTTTTTCATGGAAAAAGCTTTGTACTCTTCATCAGATGATTTATCCTTCTTAAACCAGTCTTTGAGGGTGTCTTCAAGTGTTCCTTGTGATGTTGTTCGAGACACAACATAAGCAAGATGACTATATGATGTCTACGACACTTGCGACACTTGTGGCCAAGATGTGACACTTGTAATGATGGCAATGGGTTATCATTGAAATGAGTAATTTTTATGTGTAACAGATTTCCCCCCAAATTGCGAAGTTAGAAGATGGAAACTGATGACAAAAGTACTTTGTATACTTTTTCAAGCAAGGGTATGGACTCAAAGAACCTGGCAGAAGCTGCACTAGGGGTGATTTTAAGGATGGAAATTTATTTTAAAATGTCGAAGCCTTGGCGAATCTTACTGATCTTTCATATGCCAAATATGAAATGTTTGCGATATTTTTATAAAAATATTCAAATTTCTAAGGATTTTATATAGTTTGTATAAAATTTTGGCGATTTTTAAGGTAAAATAATTTTATCCTATAGAATTTGGGTCAATTATTTTTAGAATAGCTAATATTTTTTGGGGGAAAACCATGGAAAACTAGCCCATGAGTGAAATTTAGCCCCTAAAATCATCCATGAGCTGCACACAACCATCAAACAAATATTATGATATGTTTCAAACCCAAGTCAGGCATACCTATGCTTGGGTGATAAAGACTTGCAAGGTATGGCCGCCATAAAATACACTGCATATCCATAATTATATTAACAAAGAGTATAGCCACCAAAGATACAATGTGGATCTATACTTACATGACATGAACTGATTGTAGCCACGAAAAATACAAAGTGAATCTATGAGACGACAAGACATATCCATAGACCAATACAAAGTGGATCTATGTGACAATATATGTGTCAATATTCAAGAGAAACTCTGTCGCAACTTGGGCAAAGTGCATAATAGAGTGATTACTCAACCCAGGGTCTTCCTACTTATCCCTATGTAGTACGAATCTAACCATGTGAATACATGTCCTGATGTCGAATCATGGAAGAAACCACTTGATTACAGATCAATGAGGTAAACCATTAACAAGTGCGAGGGAAATCACCATTGATGTCAATGATTCCCAAGGTACCTTAGTAAATTCCAGAGAATGTGAATAGATGAGCTAAATTCGAACATCCATGTTATCATCCAATCAAGGGTCAATGATGTAAAACCACCGCTGGAAGTGAGGAGGCATGCCATTGAGGCATGCATTTCCCAAGGTACTAACTAGTTTCTAAGTCTAGTTCCCAGATAATGTGTTGACATTGAAAGAAACAGACTCGTCGAAGGAGGGCCTTGATGTATCCCCCATCAATGACATGAAACTGACACAAAGATGTAAATTGGTGGATCAAATGAACATGGAATGACATGGGTATTGAAACAAAATATTTGTGATGGTTGACTCTTGAGGCAAATACTTCCCTTGAACACTGAGGGAAAATAGCAGAAACATGACATGGACCAAAACATGATGATTCAATGGACACGGTGAATTTCTTCTAGTGACCCAAAGGAGTAAATAAATTCAGAGGATTGGTTCAATGCATAGGTTCAACGGATTAAAATGTATGCAAAGACATAGTGCCATGTTCAAGGGTGACCATAAAAGTGACCTTTAATGTTCCCAAAAACTGCTTAGCTTCCTTCCTTCAATTGTTTCCCCCATCTAGATAGACGAGTACCTATTTTTAATTTAACGAGCTCGAGGAGGGTAACACATGCTTGATATAACTAACCTTTGGTAAGTCCCTCTTCCTTTGTTTAACGAACTAGAAGAAGTAAGGGTTTTGTCCCATATGGGCCCTTCAATGTATGATTGTTTAACAAGTCCAGAGAAGGTAAACTCGGTGATTTTTCATGTTTAGAGAGTCTAAAAAGAACTTAAAGATGACTCCAAGGTTGTCCTTTTTTATAATTTTAGTCTCGTGAGGCCAAAAAAGAGATAAACTACCACTCGCAGGATGCCCTTTCAAACCTTTTAACGAGTGTGAAAGAAAGCAAGATCACTTGGCAATATTTTCATGTTTATAGAGTCTGAAAAGAGCTTAAAGAAGACTCCAGGGGGTTCCTTTCTGTGTATCCATGTGAGTCTGAAAAAAGAGATAAAAGTTTTATCGATTGTGTTCTCATGTTTTTTCAAGCATGAGAAGGAACTATGACCATGCTCGTTATTGGTTTCATTTTTACACAAGCTTAAAACAAAATTAAAGTATGCTTGTAAACTCCCAACGTAATCTCCGAAGGTTGGGATACCCATGGATGGTTGGTGTTCTTCCCCCAGCTTGAAAATCTAGCGGCATAACTCCAGAATGATAATCAAAGGCTGGAGACATGCCCCGCAAGCTTCAATTCATTCCTCGACTTTGAGGTTGTCACCAATTTTTGTACTAGATGGAGAAAAAGGATACAGGTGGATGAAATGAAGGTTAAAAAACGATACCTAACAAAAGACTTGACTTGTTATGAGAGGTGATTGTTTCATTTTTTAACGATCTTGACAAAGGAAAAATAACTATACTCAAGTATCTGGGTTTAATCCCCAGATTTCTGTTTCATTTTTTAATGAGCTTTCTACAAAGAGGAAAACTATGATCATAGCCTCTGTTTCATTTTTTAACGATATTTCCATAGAGAGGAAACTTATTCTTGTGACTTATTCTTGATCATGGTTTCCAAGGGGATAATGATCTGGAAGGAAACCATGTCAACGAACAAAACTCGGTCATGGCTTCCAAGATATCTTCACTGGATGGAAGAACAATGCTCTGGAAGGAACACATGTCAAGGGATGCGACATGGGTAAGGAGATCAGGCTCCAATAGCCCTATCAAAGAGATCACCATGTCAACTACTAGATCTAAGTCATCAGAATTCGAAATCATGGGAGACAACTCCACATAATTGACCTGTGGCAAGGGTGATACCAAATGCATATAAGACTCGTTTAGGGAGGTCATTGGGTTGATGGTCAAGTAAGGCCAATGAGCGAAAGTTTATCAATAGTCACCATTATTCCATCGTGCGAGAAATATATCACACGAAAAAGAGTGGACACAATAGCTTTCATGGCATAGAAATAATCTCTCCCAAGGAGTAAATCAAAATCCAAGGGGTCTTGGACTACCATAACATCAATAAAGACAATTTTCCCTCCCAAAGTTATGGGAAACTGCGGAAGTTTCCCTAAAGGGTGACTGGTTCTTCTGTTAAAAATGAATAGATTCTGGGTAACTGACACAAGATGAGGATAGCCCAAATCTTGCCAAGCAATAGAGGACAAAATACTAACGGATGAACCTTCATCTATCAGTGCATGAGGAACGTCCTAACCACAAACTTGTACTATAATATTGAAAGGAATGTGAGAGGGATGATGAGGTCCAGTTAGCACACCCCAATCAAATAGGATGGCCTCATTACTTGGAGGGGGTTTCGTGGGAGAGGGAGGAATTCCCCCCAACACGGTAGATTTTGTATCAACGAGAAAAACGTAGGTAGAATCGGGTTTACTCTCTAGTGGGAGAGTAGGATCAAGTGATAACAACATCAAATCAACCACTTGGGTTTCATTCTCCAAGGGGATTATCGGGTCGGAAGGTGGAAACAAATCGACCGCTTGGGTTGCACTCTCTAATGGGAGAGCAGGATCGATCGAATATGGGATCAAATCAACCACTTTGGCACTCTTTAGAGGTGGAGTGGGATTGACCGATGATGTAACCAGAGCAACCACTTTGGCACTCTTTGGATGAAGTGCAGGATTGACCAATGAAAGAACTGGATCAGTCACTGGGGTTTGATAAAAATTGGGGTTGATCAATGACGGAACTAGATCAACTACTTTGGTTAGTGGTTCAACCAAGGATTAAACTAGTTTGACCACCTAATCAACCAGACTAATCGGGGATGGAACCAGATTGACCATTCCATCAATGAGCGATGGGTTGCAATAAATCGTATGATAACCAGTTGGGAGTTGAATATTTTCCAAAAGAGAAGAAGCATTGTCCATATGAGGACAAAGGTGAGAATAATGATCACCTTCGCATAACGTACAATGAAATTTGACAGTTGTCTTCTTCTTACCAACCTTAACTTCACTAGTTGATGGGGCATCACCAACATGTACATCAAGGGATAATGACATGGAAGACCACATTTCTAAGAACTTGGGAAGACCAAGGAAATCCCTCAGAAAGTGGTCACCCTTACAAATACTACAAGGGAATTTGGGTTTCATATTCTCCGTTGGAGTCTTGTAGACCTCATCAACACTCCCAGTACAATTAATAGTAGTTGTTTGTTTGGATCCAACATTTGATATGGTTGGAGGCTTGGTCCTTTTCAGGTTCTTCTTCTTCTTCTTATCAACCTAGCTACTTTCTTTAGATATTTCACTAGGCGAAGAAGGAGAAAGGACAGGATAACAAGTATGAAATCCTTCAAGAGAACTCAGGACAAGTGGACCAGTAGAACTCCAGAGGACCCCGAATGGAATTGGAGTTCATGAAGAACCGAGACCAAATGAAGACAGTTAAACCTCAAGAAGAACCCCCAATATATGATCTGACTACTATGGACATTTGAAACATGGAGGGATAATCTCGGTAACTATCTCGAACATGACCTCATGTGTAACCCCTGTGTGAGAGGGGGTTCCTAGTAAGATGATACGAGAATTGGATTTGCTCTCCCTATCGAAAGATGCTAAGTTTGTTTGACAACTTTGGAAAGTTATGCTTTCAACCTATTACAAAGCCCTACACCTTAAGATAATGTAGGCTTGCTAACAAAAAATGTAAAAAAGTATGATAAAGTTTTAGTTTAGCGCTTGATTTTAAGGTTGTTGTTTACTCATAGGTGTATGAGAGTGAAACTAATGAAATTATGACTCAATTCCCAAAACATAGATAAGAAATGATAAGCAATATTTTCTTTCAATGAATTTCTATTTAAGGGAAGGAGAATGGATTTTCCTTTCACTGTCAAACACTAAGATGCAATGACCTCATGCAAATGTTCTCAATCAAGAATCTAATACAATGCTAAAATGTTTAGAAAATGGTTCTAGTATCCAAAAACCAATCACGAAAATATATCATTTTGTTTATATGTGACTGATAATCAGTTTGATGTAAAGCTTCCTATGTTAATTAGACTTCAAGATCTGTGAGATGTAAGCAATCAGAAGAAAACTTCACATAAAAAAAAACACACCCTCGTTGTGATCAAACAATAAACAAAAATAAAACCAAATTCGTGAAGAAGTGCTTGAAAAACTGACCTCAAAGATCAAATGGAATGGTGCATAGATCTTTGAATTTCCTTACAACAACTTTCATTCATTCAGATAAGTGAGAATGTAGTAGATCGACTCCAAATATTAGGGAAGAAGACTGACTCAAAGTAAGGAAGAAATATGTCAAAAATCCAAACAAAACATCATCAATCATTAGAAATCAAATAGTTGGAGGCTAAACAAGGACACATTGAAATGGTAATGACTCTGAGCAGATGAATCAACAAAAAACCACACTCAGAGAGGGATTATCTAAAGAATTTTAAGAAGAAAAAGGACAATGCTCTGATGTCAATGGTACTAGAGTGTTGCAGTGCCCTGTGGGAGCCTTTAAGGGAGTTTTAGTGCTCTGGTGGTAGAGGCAGGAGAGCGTTGGGCTCTCAGAACTCAAAATATTGCCTAGAAATAAAAAAACTAAAAAAACATCTAGAAATTCAGTGTGTATAAAATGAATACAAGGGCCAATAACACATAAGAATCAAAGACGCAACATGAATAATATCTAAAGGTGAGAAAGGTAAAAAATAATACCAAGGAAGGAAACCAACACTGAAAGCTTCGGTCCCCATTGGAGTCGCCAATTTCTGTTACAGGAAAATCCCCCTGTGGACAAGTCGATTTCCTCTTGAACCCTAAATTTGTAAGATCAAGACACAAAGGTGATAACTTTGGTAACTGACATCCTTTTAAACCTATCTAAGTCAATCAAATAGAGAAAAGGAATAAAATGTACCTTTTTACGATGTTTGTCCTTGCCCTGTCCAAGTTCAGCCTTGATCCCCAAGCTCTTCCACAAGTCCTGCAATCCAATAACAACAAAGACAAAATAACTAGATCTATGTATCAAAGACAAGTTCATGTAGGCATACACAACCTTGAAAGAAACAGGTCAAGCACATGTATTAATGATAACTAGATAGAAATACTTACAGACCTTTGATGAAGTTGCAACAGCCTCTTCCAACTCTCCTTGTCCAGCCCCTTGTTCAAATAATCCACAATCAAAATGACTATGCCTCACCAATTATCGCCCTTATGAGATCATAAGTTTGATTCCTTCAATGTCTCCTCAATACCACTTCTCATGAGATCATAAGTTTGGTATCTCTAAAACTTCATCCCCTTTCACCATGAGAAGGCCTCCTTATATAAGCTTGGAGAGACCCAACCACCTTAGAGATTCTTGGTATAGGTTGAGGATCCTTCTCCATCAGTTGTGGATCTTCCTTAAGATCCAACCTTGACCTCAGATTCAAATCCAACCAACTCTAGAGATGAGGGGAAATTTTTCTCTGATTTTCCTCAACAGCCCAACACTCCCTCAGAATGGGGCACAGAGTGTTGCAATGCTACCCCAAAGGAGGTCAAGGAGCATTGGCACTCCCTGACAATGGCTAGGGGAGCACTGCCCAAAATTTGCTTAAAAAGTCCCAGCGCTCCCCCAGAAGGGTGCATAGAGTGATGGAACACTCCCCCAAAGAAGGTCAAGGAGTGTTGGCACTCCCCGATAATGGGTAGGGGAGTGCTAGCCTTCAAAATTCATTTTTAAGTTGTTTTTTCATGGAAAAATCTTTGTACTCTTCATCATATGATTTCTCCTTCTTAAACCAGTATTTGAGGGTGTCTTCAAGTGTTCCTTGTGATGTTGTTTGAGACACGACATAAGAAGGATGAATGTATGATGTCTGCCACACTTGCAACACTTGTGGCAAAGATGTGACACTTGCGACACTTGTGTCCAAGATGCGACACTTTTGACACTTGTAATGACGAAAATGGGTCATCATTTAAATGAGTAATTTTGATGTGTAACAGATACACCTTGTCAAACCTTCCTTCATAGGTGAAATATATTCTTATTACCTTTTGATTGAGACATTCAGTATTGATGAAGTCCTTATAACATGAAATGTATAAAGGAATACCTTTAAATAATTTTTCTCTGCATGGAGGGATCTCTGTCGTAGCTGACAATGTTTCCTATGTCACTCAAAAAGTGATTTCCACAATCGTCGTGTTGACCCCAGTAAAATTGAGTGTGAATTGCTCAGTCATCTTCGCATTATATCCTTTGATCCTTTCTCAGAAGCGCAGACATCCGATTTTTGCGAAATACAACCTGATCGTCGGGTCTTCGTTTATCAGCTCAAGATCCTGAGGTTCAAACCTCACAGCCCTGCCACTTCTCAGCTTCTTTCTTATGCTATGGGAAACTACCATGATGTTACTATACATGTATCTCACGCGCGCGGTAATGAAATGTGATACCTTCTCTGCATGGAAAACAAAATCAGCCACAAAAATTCATGGTGCAATAGTAAAGCATGACGGAAAATTTTGGCATAGTGGCGAAAACCCGGCGTGGTAGAAAAAAACAACGGGAGACTTGACGTGGTAAGGAACTAGGACAGAAAATTCTGGTGCAATGGAGAAAACTTGCCACGGAATTAAATCATGACGATAAAATTTAGTTTCGATTGAGCATTGTCGAGAGTTCAATAGGTGTCACCAATGGCTAGTCTACACTCTTTGAAATGCTTTGTGATTTTTTCTTCTGACACCCTATGTTCCTCCCTAATCTCAATAATCACATATTTTGTCTCTCTAAGTTGTTTTTTAATCCAATTTACGTTCCCTCCTCTTGTTCTAGGCGTGGTAGGGGGTAATTGACTTGTTCGACTCTGCGTCGTGGGTGTTTCAATAACCCTTTCTTCCAACTATCTTCTTAACTCTCTGTTCTCCTGATAAAGTTTAGAAATAGATTGTTTCACTTGTTTCACTTGTTTCACTTGTTTCAGTTGCTGCGACAATTCCTGAACATTTGCATTCTCTTCTCTTAAATCCTCCTACATTTCATCAATTTCCTTGCTCCCACCTTCAACGGGATCTATTTTAACGGTGCACATGGAAAATCTATTAACAGTAGACTTGGTGCATAGTTTATTGGGAGCTTGTATCTCCTTAGTTTTATTAGTCAACCTTGACCTTCCTTTCTTCTAGGATGTTGGCTGATGGGATGACGAGTCTTATATTTATTTTCCTTTTATTTTTCCCGTGAAGTTTTTCTTTCTTGCCTATCCACTATGGAGTGTTCATTCATATACAAATAGAGTAATATCTCTTTTGGGGTCTCTGGGAATGCTAGGTGAAATAAAAAAATAATCCCAGTCCTCATTCAAATGTCTCAATTCTTCAACCACTAACAACTTGATTAATGAAAAATGTTATAAATTGTTCCTTGACTGATCAACCTTGGCCTGGATGTTGTCTGCCATCTTTCCCAAGATTTTATACAAGAATAAAGGTAGATTCATGGGATTTTCCCCTCTGAAGTGCATCATTAACCTGATGTGATATGGATACACCCTGGCAAACCTTCCTTCATAGGTGAAATATATTTTGATTACCTTTAGAAGTTTCTCGAAAGGCTCTAGGAGATACAGGCTTGGAATGTCAGCTCCAACCTTTCAATTTAGACATTTGGTCTTGATTAACTACTTATAACATGAAATTTCTAAAGGCATGCCTTTAAAGCATTTTTCTCCACGCGGAGGGATCTCCGTCGGAGCTGACAACATTTCCTTTGTCACTCGGAAAGTGATTTACGCAATTGTTGCGCTGATCCCAGTACAATTGAGGATGAACTGCTCAAACAGCTTCACATTATATCCTTTGAGATTTTCTCATAAGCGCATACATACGGCTCACTAGAAATACGCTATGTTCGTCGAGTCTTCATTTATCATCTCTAGATCCTAAGGTTCAAACCTCATGGCCCTTCCAATTCTCACCTTCTTTCTTATGCTTTGGGAAATTTCCATGATGCTAGTATATATTTATCTCACACATGCAAGAATGAACTGTGATACCTTCTTTGCATAGAAAACAAAATCAGCCACAGAAATTCCTGGCGCAATAGTAAAGAACGATGGAAAATTTTGGCGCAATGGGGAAAACTCAGCATGGTAGCAAAAAAAAACCGGAGACTTGATGCAGTAGAGAACTGGGATGGAAAATTCCGACACAGTGGGGAAAACTCTACACGACAGTAAAGCACGATGGGAAAATTCAACGCAGTGGGGAATTGGGCATGGTATTAAAGAAAAATGGGAGACTCGACACAATGGAGACTCAGTGCAACAGTAGGTAATTCAGAAGGAAGAATGCTGACTGTGAAAAGAAACAACTTGTTACACACAAATTAATATGTAGCGAGCTCCATAAATACACTTAAGCAATGATTGAACATAATGGAGGAGACATAGCAAAATCAAATCAACAGACTTACAATACGACCAATGGGAAACAACTTTTACACAACGAAGGGCTTCAGAGATTGCAAAAAAACTATGGACAATGAAAAAATTATTAAAGTGATAGAGAAGCATGACAGGTGACCAATATTTATGCTTGAGCAGATAAGGAATGAAATCATGGAAGAGGACGATAAATCCATGGTGATGAGAAGTTTGAAAGTAGGTTGAAGATTTGTGCAACAAACTCATATGACAAGTACACTTTTGAAGTGTGAAAAGTATAAATGATAGAAGTGGCAAAGTACAAATGATAGGAGTGCCATGATTTTTCACCTTTCTGACTTCATGATTAGGTAATGATGTTCATCACATATTTTGACGTGACCTTTATCCCAACCACTTGACATGACTTTGGTACCTAAATTCCCCTTTTTCAACATGACTCGATATTTAGGGAAAGGGACCTTTAAAAATCTCACATGACTAGTCATTACACATGACTAATGATTATGACATGACTCAATAACAACTTGCTCCAATGGGGATGCTATCCTCCCAGTGAGGTATAAAAGAACAACATACCAAGTTCCTGACCATTGGGTTTTATTTGACTTAAAGACTCTAAAATGACAAAATAAACTCATTTCTAGACCCTCTTGACACCACTATGACTAAAATCAACATAAACTTAAGGCCTTCAATTTTGGCTTCAATTTTCTACTGATTACTGACTTAGAATGTTTTATATGAAAATAAAAATGGTTATTTACAATGACATGAAGAGACTGTTGTTTTTTTATAAACAAGATAATGTTTGAGAAACCTACCATTCATAGGCCCCCCACTAATGAGATATCCATTAATATCTTGCAGCAAATAAGAATTGTTCCCATGGTACACAACAATCTTGAATGGCCCCATCCAAATATGATCAAATTTCACATGCCTCCCTCTATATTAATTTCTTGCATCGCACTTTAGTACCAAATTATTCACCTTGAAATCATCCTCTTTGGAGTGTCTGTCAAAAATTCTTTTCATTTTATCTTGGTGCAACTTTGATTTATTGAAGATTTGTTCTCTCATTTGTTGTGCATGGACAAATTGATTTATTCTCCTTAGAGCGTCATTTTTTTCAGCTTCTTTCTCTTGCAGCAGTTTCCTCACTGGAAATCCTAATGAGGTAAGAAAAAATGCCTCTATAACATATACAATCTGAAAAGGTGATGTGGAGATAGACCGTTTAGTGGTGGTTATGTCATCCCATAACGCATAGATAAAAAAAAATTGCCAAGATTTCATTTTTTCCTGTAGAAGCTTCTTAATAATCTTGGTCAAGATTTTGTTAGACAATTCTTCCAACCCATTACCCTGCGGGTAATAAGTTGTGGAATGGTCCAAAGTTATGTTATAGTCTCTGCATAATTTCTCCATGTTCTTATATTTTAATGCCGTTGCATTGTCAGTGATGATATTGACTCAACAACCGAATCTAGAGAAGATATTACTCTCTAAAAATTGAATGATGACAATATCAGTAGCTTGCCTTGTGGGGACCGCTTCAGTGCATTTAGTGAAGTAGTCTGTGGATGTTAGTATCCACCTATGCTGAGCTAAGGATGGTGGGTGATTTTATCTTATAAATTCAAGGCTCAATTACATAAATGTTTCTTCAATAGAGATAGGATTTAAAGATAGGGGATGCAACTTTCTTTTCTCATCAAAGATCCAACAGTCATGGCAGCTGGAAAATTCCTTGTATACATCAGAAAAAATACAAGGCCAATAGAACCCTGCCCTTAATATTTTGTGCACAATGGTATTCCAATAATGATTCCCCTTACAGTAACCTTTGTGAAAATCTTTAATAGCCTTTTTTATTTCTTCCTCCAACAAACAATTTAGTAAGATCCCACATGGATCCTTCCAATACAGAGAATTATCCAGAATGCAAAACTTCGTTGCCTTCAACTTGAAAAATCTAGCTTTGGTTTTTCTCAATCTAGGAGGAGCTTGAAATTTTCTTAATACGTAAATAACATTAGCATACCAAGGAGAATCAAGGAAATTCTAGGATATTTGTGGGACTACTTCTTCTTGTGAATTTTCTGATAGATCAACAATAAAATTGATTCCCAAAACATCACAATTTGACTACGCCATTAATTTTTCAAGCCCTTGAACCTTAATCAGCTTTGAAGGCTTTATTTTTAGTTCATACTCCAACATTACTTCTATTCATTTTCCCCTTCTCCCTTCAGGATCAGGATGAGTCAAAATATCCTTTACATTATTGCTAAGCATGTAATCAATGACATGGGAATCTAAAATATAAGTTATGAATTATTTAAGGGCCTTCACCAAGGCATAATCTTGTTTTTCCATGATGTCATATCTTAGTGGGGAGTCTCTCAATGTAATTATATAATAATGTATAGGTTTTTCAAAGTTCTGATCACCCTTTTGCAACAAAACGCCAGCGATGTTGTGTTCTAAGGCAAAGGAAAACAAGATAAAATCTTTTTCAAAATTCGGGCTAGGTAACACTGAATCTTTGGTTAGCACCACTTTAATGTCTTCAAAAGAATTCCTAGAATTAGGAGTCCATTTTATTTCATTTCCTTTCCTGAGCATATTTGTGATATACTTTATGATCTCAACCAAGTTGGGAATGAACCTCCTCAAAAAATTTACTTTTCCTAGGAAAGACTGTACCTCTTTCTTTCTCCTAGGAGTGTTGATCTTCAGAATTTATTCCACTCTATTGGGGTCTATTTTTATGCCTTGTTTTGAAATTATGTGTCCAAGAAATTTTCCTTCTTGCATTCCAAAGTTTGATTTTTTTGGATTTAGTGAGATACCAAACTTTCTACATTTATGGAAAACCATTCTCAGATATTCGAGATGTTGATCATCGAAATCTGAAAATACAGTGATATCATCCCAATAAATCACAATAAACTTATCATTTTCATTGGCAAAGGATATGTCCATGTCCCTTTGGAAATTCTCCCCAACATTCATAAGCCCAAAAGGAATTTTTGCATACATGAAAGTACCCCAAGGTGTTGTAAAAGTTTCTTCTCTTGGTCTTTTGGATGCACCATAATATGGTTGCATCCAGAAAAAACATCAATCATTGACATATTCTAAGATCCCACCACCTTCTACAGGATGTAATCCATCTTAGGAAGTGGATAATTGTCTTTGAAAGACACCCTGTTTAGATTCCATAAATCTACACATAATCTTATCTCACCACTTTTCTTCCTGTCAGGCACACGTTTAGCCACCCACTTGGAAAATATTAAGGACACAATAATATTGGCATCAAATAGTTTCCTTACCTCTTTTTCAATCAATGGAAACAATAGAGAATTGGTTCTTCTCAACTTTTGCTCGAAAGGTTTCTGGTCATCCTTGATGGGAATTACATGTTGAATTACCTTAGTATCATAGACCTTCAAATCTTCATAACTCCATGAAAAGACATCAGGGAAGTATTTCATAAGGCTGATAAACCTTTGTTTGATTTATGGACTGAGCGTTTTTGATGATCTGATGATCTTGAGATCTTCGTGAGTTCCAATTTTGCAATCTTCTATATCCTCATCGTTCGCAGTGATTTTAGGATTTTTGGCTACATCATTGTTGTCAAAAAGCTTTTCCAATGGAACCAAGCCTTTGGTAATAATGTTATTTTTCAGCTTCACTTTATTTCTTCCAACAATCTAATTTTGAAAAAGCTCATTATTGTTGAACACAACCAAATATTCATTCACTTCACAACAACACTCATTATCAATATTTACATTAGAAAATTCATCACTCATTTGAATGAATCTTTCTACCTGTTTGTCATCTTCAAACACTTGCCAGTATTTAATTTTATCAGGTACTGCTCACCTATGTTTGACTTCAATTTCATAATTTTTATTAGGAAAAATTGGAATTTTGAAAACCAAAGTTGAAGTGGCCAAAGCATCTGCAATTTGATTTTTCCCCAGGTAGGAATCACTGACAAATTGTATTATGAAAACTCTTCAAGAAGATCAAGCACTAAATTTCCATATTCTCTCAATATATGATGCTTGGACTGATATATACCCTTTACCTGGTTAATGATGAGCTTGGAATCCCCATGTACAACTATCCTTCTAGGACCCAATTCTTTTAAAGTCTTCAAACCCAAAATCAGTGACTCATATTTGGCCATATTATTGGTACAATCGAAATTGAGCTTGTAAGAACAGAGTTTTGTACCCACCTTGGGAGGCTTAATCCACACACCAGCTCCAACTCATTCCCTGCTAACAACTCCATCAAAACTCATATTCCACATTTCATCTTCTATGATGTTTTGCTGGTCCATAATTTCCTCTGTTCGATGCTTATTTTTGTCTTTTACAACCATGACAATTGTTGGGTTCCCCTCTTCAAAACTCAAGTTATTATAAAAAATAGAGGAACCAACTTCGGTATCAATAGATTAAATATGATGATTATTTGGTTGATTTTATCTACTCACGATGTACTTGAGCAACACTTATCTGTACAACCTCCTTTCTTGGCCAAAAACTGGAATAGTATCATATGACATGTCCATTTCCAAAGTTACTTTCATCTTTGCAGCCCAATGTCTAGATAACAACATGCCAAATTTTGGAGGGATGTCATCAACCACCATGTCCATGATCATATTTTTCGATGGGATTTGAGACAATGATACGACCAAATCTTTGATGAAACTTAAGCATTTCACCTTCCTTGAGTCAAAAGAGAAAATATCCTTATAGGATCTTGTAATGTCTAGGCCCAAATCATACATGACCACCTTGGGCATGAGATTATGTGATTCTCCTGAATCTAACATTGAATTGTGTAAAGTCCTGTCATGAATGTTAAGGCTAAAATAGAAAGGAGGAACATCATCAACGTTGCCACTCTCTTCCACGCGTGGGCCAAACAAGATAGCAGGGTGGTCATCTTGTATGTTCAAGGTGTCATGGGATTCTTCCATTTTTAGCATTTTAATGATCTGATTTCTATATTCTCCATTTTTTATCAGCTCATTAAACGAAACAATTTTTTTTTATTTTATCCATTTTTCTTTCAAAATTAGAAGGAGACTGAGCTTTTTCTACCTCTTTGATGACCATTTCCTTTCTTTCCTCATGTGTTTTCTTTCAGGGTTCTTCCTTTGATTTTTCTTTCTCCATTACATCCCTTACTGAATTATCTTTCTTTGGTTGGCTTGCAGAAGGGGTATTTGTCAGAAGTCCCCTTGCAGGATTTGCCTTTGGAATATTTTTCAGCGCTTTTTACTTATGAGGTTATACTACTTCTGAAACTGCATAATAACATTGTGGTATCCTTTCCTAAAGTATTTTGTTTCTGATGACAACGTATCATCATTCTCTTGCATAAAATCCTCATTTGCATCCATAAATTGATCATGATCTCCTTTTGTTAAGATCATTTTTGTTTCTATATCATGGCAACAATGCATTTGGTATTCGATTATTTGATCAAAATCTTTGTTTGCATAGTTGTTTTGGAAATGAAGTTTTATCTGTTGATCACCTTGATCTCTCTAGTCTCTTTTCCTGATCTGTGGAACTGGGGATGTGTTATAACCCTAAAATGCACCATACAGGTTTACCTGGCATCAGGCCAACTCATGCCTCTTCCTAGCCAAATCCATGCTGAGTAATTCCTCAAAAAACCACTTAAAACAAGCAACCTGCGCCCTAACTTCTCACTGGGCGCGGGCAACCGCTTGTTGTCCCTTTACTGCACGCGGGCATCCGCGGGCTAGCCCAAAACAACCCGCGAGTACCTAACAAAGAAAAAAATCAGGGAAGTTTCCGCCGAGACACGAGGCTTTTTGTCAGTTAACTGAAACTCTCCGCCATGCATGGCCGAGAGTTCACCTAAAACCCTAGCTCTTCCTAGCCTATAAAAGGAGGGGTAGGGGTACTAATCAAAGGAG
>ML792302.1:734792-756033 GCA_009831015.1 Picea engelmannii | reverse complement strand
AGCTTTGCCTTAAGCTTCAGGAGAACTTCATGTTGCAGTAGTTGGAGGACAAAAGAAGAGGAGGAGCCCAGGATCAGGATCGAGGAATGGTGGCCAGTCTCAGAACTCATTGTAAGTGATTCATTTTGAGACTAATGAAAAAGTTGCTTTTCCCGTCCCAAGTTCATGAATCTCATCTATGTTATTTGATTTATGTATGATTTCTAACCCTCTAGTAAATTAGTAGCATGCATGTATAGTCTTATCTTGATTGCAGGAAGCTTTGTAGAAGGGGCAGCCGCAGCAAGGAAATAGAAGGCTCAACGAAGGATCTACTTCAATCATCGTTAAAAAGGTGAGTCGATTCTTCCCATGTTTGCTTGAAAAAGGGTTGAGATTTTGGGTAGAAGGTTAAAAGTTAAATCTTAAGGGTCATTTTCTGCGTATAAGTTTAGAGCCCTAGCTTATTAGTCCGTAGGGTAGAATACCCCACAACAGGATGTTCTAAAATTTCGATTTCTGGGGTGAAAATCAGTTTGATCCCTGGTGGAAGGTTTGTTTTCCATAGACATCCTTTCCATGAGTCTTTCCATAGTCTTCATCATCAAGTCAAATTTCTCATCTGATGATTGAGACGTGGAGGGTTGTGCTTCCCCTTGGACCTTCTTCACACTTTTGTCAAGATTATGTTTGATCTTCCCTGATGCCATCATATTTACTTCTACTTCAATTGCATCACTCATCATATCATATAATGTATTAGATATTATTTCTCTTAACAATAAAGAAAATTCACTTTCAAAAGAATCAACATATCGAAGTTGGGAAACTCCAGGAGGAGGTTTCACTTCTGTGGGAATTGAATTATAAACTTTCATAAATTTGGTTGAGAATTCTTGCACTGTTTTATTTGGTGATCTTTTTATATTATTGTATTGAGTTAGTAACTAAAGAGGATTCTTTTTATCACCCCACCTGGAAAGAAAAAGTGTTTCAAAAGCCGCAAAATCAGGGACACTCTCTACTGGAAGAAATTTGAACCATTTTATGACCTCACCTTAGAGACTCTGGGAAAACAATATCATTTTTGCATCCTGATAGTCTACCTCTTCCAGGTTGACAAAGTCATTAAACCAATCTAAGTGTTTTTGAGATGAAGCATTCCCTTGAACATCGTATAATTTAATTCTATGATTATAATTCTGAGGCAAATCATGTAATTGGACTGGTAAAGCGAGAGGGGTGAACCTCGCGGCCATGGCTCTAGGAGGAATTTGAACTGGATGGATAGTCTGAGTGGGAATTACAATGGCTTGAGGGGGTTTTTTTGGTATCAAATATTGGAACTGCTTCTCGTCAAAGATGATTTCATTCAAATATGATTTTGATCTGTACCTTAACAAGGGTTGTTCAAATAATAAATTGAAGTCAAGGTCGACAATGCTTTTTACCCCACATTTAGGCAAAGATAGGTTCCTATCCAGGTAACATATAGGGTCCGTTATACTTTCCTTTATTTTGTGCAGAAGTTTTTTAGGATTGGACACTAATGTTGCAGGCTCTGGATCAGGGTTCGCTCTATTGTAAACTTTCTTAGGAGCTAGGATTTCTGATTCAAACTACTATATGATACTGATATTATTCAATGAATTTGCCAGGTTACAATAAGTTTCATCCAATATAGGTGTCTGATTCACTGTTACTTTAGGAATCAAATCTACAACTTTAGTCATTTTTTCCCAGGGAAAGTTTTCAAATCCGTCCCCGACAATAGCGCCAAAATGTTAGCACTTAGTAAATTGTTGGGTTGAAGGGAATGACCTACCAAGGTAACCTAGAAACCAACTTTAAGAATGGAAACTAGACTCTCCAATCTAGAGATGGCGCTCTCAGAGATTTAATCTCTGATAGATAAAAACTTTGGATTGACAACTAGATTTAAAAGCTCGAGGAAGTTATTTTTTTTTAGTTTCACTGGAAACGAAATATAGTACTTTTTCTCTATGGAGTCATCCCCCTGAAAACAAGAGAAATCAATGACTGGTAAGGGATTATTTGAGAGGATAAAGGATAAATAGGAAATGGTCTTTCAGTTTCAATATCATTGTGTATGGTGGAGAAAGGAAACATAAGGAAAATCAGAGCACCATTAAAGATGAATTCTGACTTAAATTAGAAGAAAAACACAAAGCTTAAATGGTCAAGTCTAAAGCACCATGAGATGAATTTTAAACCCTTTAAATATTTCCAATTTAAACAAATGAAACATACATGAATTTGTGGGAAAAATCAAGTACATATGAAGATAGGATTACAATACATCAAACCACCACCATTAGATAATTTTCATCAAAGCTTCAGGGCTTATGCATTATATTTCCATTAGATTCATAAAATTGCATTCAATATTCCTTTGTCTACACTACATTTCCAACCCAACCTACATTAAAAAGATCAAATATATAGAAAAATAACTGCCTCCCAGAATGTTATGCTTGAACTACTCTCCCCTAGAATCCCAGATTCGGTTACTTTCCTCCTAGACAACCTTTTCAATAGAATTTACTAAAAATAGGAACCCGACTGTGCCCAATCCTAACATAATCGAGACATTTGTTTCAAGCATTTGTTCATGAGAAAGATTCGGCCATTAGGTTGTGGTAAATCGATGCTTTCTTTCAAGGGGTGTCCTAGTAATCATACGTACTACTGGAAACTCTTTCGCCTTTATATAACGAACTTTGGTTGTTGATGCACAATCACTAGATGTAACATGCGCATGGAGAGTTGGTGTAGAAGATGTCCATGTGCGGTCGCTCGTGAAACTCCAGGTGGAAGCAATGGTTGGGGGCCATGCGTCTCTTTCAAAGCTGGCATGCATTTCATTTATACTTTCCCCTCTTCAATAGGTGGTTTATAGCTTCTGCACAACCAATATTTACTGCGTCGGTGCTGCGTCAGGATTATTTTTAGCATAATAAAAAAGGATATGTGGGGATAAAGATTCCATGCCACAATCCAAAAAGATAAAAATGGGGTTGTATTACTCATTCCTTCGGTGTCACCTGCTGTAACATCCCCGACCATCACTCCCATGGCCAGTCAACGCTACTACGTGGAAGCATTCTCATACTTATATATATAACATGAATTAAATAAAATTAACCCATTTAACTAAACAATACAAAGTAATCACATGATTACTGCTAACATACAAAAATAATGGAATTAACAGTAAATATCATTGCAACGGAATACATGATAATATTACAAGCATCACATACATGCATTTTAGTTGAAATTAAAATACATAATGATACTTATCTTAGAAACTATAGTAACTCCACCAACCACGTGCAGACCTTCCACGAACCTCCCAGCCTTAGACCACGTTGCTCATCATGCTCAAAAGTGGGTCACCCCCGAGCTGGGACTAAACTCCACCCAAGGCAAGGGAATCCTAGACTAAGTTGAGGTTATATGAAAACAACATAGAGAAATCGGAAGGATTCTCTCTAGGAGCCTTCTTACATCCATTACTCGCGAACTCTCATTCCCCACATGCATGTTCCACCTGGGAGTATACACCTTCAGAAGAACAGTCCATCGGTGCTTCACCTCCCTCTCTGGGTCTCGGCAACAGGACGGATCAATAATTCTCAGAGCTTTGTAGCTGGTGTTGGACTCTCTCTGGGAGAAAACCACTTCCCAACAAACTCTCTCACTTGGAGAGAGCTTCTCACAAGCTTGACAGCTTGCCTCTTCAACCACGTGCTTGACAACCTGCTTCTTTAGCACACTCCTCGACTCAGCTCCATCCAGGTGAGGAAAACAACCATGGTTCAACACTCATTCACACAGGGATGACGACCATAATAGAAAATGGGCATAGGCCTGAAAATGGAAACAACCCATGCTAAACACAACACACTCAGGAAATTACTCAAGTGTCGGGTTCCTCAAAAGACACAAAACGGTTCGCAGATTTTGGGTCTCAGGCGCGTGCATGATTATTGCAAGGGTCGAATAAAGAGGTCACGGGATTCACAGGAATACCCAGTCAACTTACCAGTTCTCTTTTTCATGAATGCGTCAAAAGAAAATTAAGCAGAGGTCGTTCACAAAGGTCTCATGGTTTCAGACGGAGAATCGAGAAAAACTGACAGAACAAACCCAGACTCAAATGGTTCAGACTGTAGACAACATAATGGAGGATGAACCCCCATCACATATCATTTCTTGGGTTAAATTTCATGTGCCTAGGATAACACATGTCTCCCATGAAGCTGCATGCCCTCCATCAATTATGTGTTCCATTTTTTCACGCGTTGGAGCTGCATGTGTTTCCTCTCCCGGGACTTAGGATAAAAACATGTTTGTCACACAACTTTGGAATAATAATAAATTATTATTCCCAAAGACTTAAGCCCCTAATATTAGCCCCTATTTCCAACCTTTCATCCCCCTTTCCCTTACCCACCTTGTGGACTCTTAGTCCCCCATCACTCTTTCTTCATGGTCAGTCGACACGCAACAATGTTTAATCTTTGTTAATGTCTTGCATATTACATATACAAAAACAGGCTCTTGGCTTTTAACACTTAGGCTCTCTTGCCTAATAAATACTTAATCCCACCAAATTATCAATACTTGTCTCACCAGCCTACAAAACATGATTTACAATTCATAAACATGATTACAAATGGGCTCGTCCTTGGGGATATTACAATCCCCTCCCCTTATTTTTGCACTGTCCTCAGTGAAACTTTCACACAACATCAACAAGATTTTAAAAATCTTCAAAAAGATGTGTATATTTTGCCTGCATAGCATCTTCATGTTCCCAAGTCACATCCTCAGGACCGTACCAGGTCCATTGGACCTTTACAAGCCCCATGGCTCGATTCCGTAAATGTTTTCTTTTTCGGTACAGTATGTGCACAGGATGCACTTGCAGGACACCTTCTTGCTCCACCTGAATCAAATTCCAATCAATTACATGATTATCATCAAGTATATATTTATTAAGAAATGAAACATGAAATACATTATGTACAATCATGGATGCAGGTAATGCAAGCATATATGCAATTGGCCCAATCCTTTCTAGGATTTCAAATGGCCCACAAAATTTGGCTGCCAACTTGGCGTGGTTTCCCAGCTTCAGGGAACTTCTATTGGTGTTCACTTCTAGGAAAACATGATCACCCACTTTAAACTCTCTGTGGGTTCTGTTTTTATCAGCATAACTTTTCTGCCTATCTTGGGAAACCTTTAAATTCTTCTTAATTTTTAACATTTTTTCTTCTGTTTCCTTGAGAAACTCTGGCCCAACTACTTCCCTATCAGTTGGATTATCCCAGCTTACTAGAGTATTTCACTTTATTCCATAAATTTCTTCAAATGGGCTCATCTTCAACGATGCTTGATACCCATTATTGTAGGCAAATTCTATCAAGTGTAGGTAGTCTTCCTAATTCGATGGTTTGTCCATCACATACATCCTTAGTATGTCGTCTATTACTTGATTCAACTTCTTTGTCTGCCCATCCGACTCAGCATGATAGGTTGTGCTAAAGTTCATATTCATTCTAAACCCTTTGAATAACCTTTTCCATAAATTTGAAGTAAATTTCGGGTCTCTGTCACACACAATTGTCTTGGGAATACCGTGCAATTGTGCCACTTCCTTCATAAATATGTTGGGAACATCCATTTCCTTTTGAGTAGTCTTTAGTGGAATGAAATGGGCATCTTTCATAAGCTTGTCCACTACCACCATGGTTGAATCATGATGCTTTCCTATTCTAGGAAATCCCATGATGAAATCCAGTGTCACCACTTCCCACTTCCACTCAGGAATGGGTAAAGGTTGTAGAAACCCTGCTGGGTGTTTGTGCTCATATTTAACCTTATGACACTCTATACATTTGGTGATGTATTATGCAATCTCTTTCTTCATACTTCGACAAAAATAATGGCTCTTGACTACTGCCACAGTTTTCTATTATCCAGGGTTCCCTGCATAAGGCACATTATGCATTTCATGCAAAATCACAAGTTTCAAATCCTGTACATTAGGTACATAAATTCTACTCTTGTATAGAAGTATTCCATCAGTTTCCAATTTATAAATCGCCACTTTCTGTGGCATCTCACCTTGTTGTAGTTTTCCTCTCAAATCCCTGCACTACAAATCTGTATTTGCAGCCTCCAAAGTTGTTCTTTTAATATCAGTTCGGTACATGCTCATGGTTGTAGGATGTAATTCATGTACTCTTCTACTGAGTGCATCAACCACTTTATTCTCCTTCCCTTTGATATGCTTGATATCAAAATTATACTCACAGAGAAACTCCAACCACCTACTCTGTCTAGCGTTCAAGGTTAGTTGATCAAACAAATACTTCAAACTGTTATGGTCTTTTCTCAGTTCGACCCTGCTTCCCATGAGGTAATGCCTCCATTTATTTAGAGCATAAACGATGGCTGCCAACTCTAAATCATGAGTTGGATAGTTCCTTTCGTGCTCTTTCAACTTTACAGATTCATAACAGATTACAAATCCATTCTAACTAAGGACTACTCCCAGTCTTTCTTTTCATGCATCTGTACACACTACAAAGTATTCATTCAGATCTAAAATCCTCAGGATTGGAGCACTGGTTAACGGTTGCTTCAATTGCTGGAAGCTTCTCTCACAATCCTCTTTCCATTGAAACTTATTCTCCTTCCTTTGCAAGGAAGTGATAGGGTGAGCTATCCTTGAGAACCCCGCAATAAACCTTTTTTAATAAACAGCTACACCCATAAAGGACCTGACTTCCATCATGTTCTTTAGCGCTGACCATTCTCTGATGGCCTCAATCTTCTCAAGATCTACAACTATCCCATCCTTCGAAATAATATGCCCCAAGTAATGGATATGCTCCTGATAAAATGAGCACTTTCTCAACTTGGCATACAGTTGGTGCTCTCTTAGCACTTGCAACACCATCCTCAGATGTTTTTCATGCTCTTTCTCTGACTTGGAGTACACCAAGATGTCATCCAAAAATACTATGAAAAACTTGTCTATATAGTCTCTGAATACACCATTCATCAAGAACATAAAAACAATGGGTGCATTCGACAACCCAAACGACACCACTATGAACTCATAATGACCATACCTATTTCTAAAGGCGGTCTTGATGATGTATTCATCCTTTATCCTTACCTAGTGATATCCCAAACTGAGTTCTATCTTCGAAAATTTCTTCACATCCTTCAACTGATCAAAGAGGTCATCAATCCTCGAAAGACGATATTTGTTCTTTATAGTTACTTTGTTCAATTGTCTGAAATCGATACACAATATCAGTGTCTCGTCCTTCTTCTTCATGAATAGGATCGGGGCACCCCAAGGTGACACACTTGGGTGTATGTACCCCTTCTACAGGAGATCCTCAAGCTGCAATTGAAATTCTTTCATCTCCGACATACTCATTCTGTAAGGATCTTTTGACACTGGAGCTGCTCCAGGAATCAAGTTTACAGAGAAGTCAATATCTCTCTTTGGGGGTAGTCTGGGTACCTCCTAGAATACATATTCAAACTCCTTTAGTATCGCATGATCTCCAATATCTGAGACCACATCCTTAGATGCTTCCTCCAGATGGGATGCAAATAATTGACAACCTTTTCTGTAGCACTTCTTCAGCTTCATTGTTGAGATTTCTATGATAGCAACAAATTTGGGAATTCCTTGGACTATTTTTTGATTTACTTCCTCATCCAAGAAATTGAATGCATTATTAAGACAGTCCAAGATGGCATGGTGTTGGTCCAACCAGCCCATCCCAATTAGACAGTCATAAGAACTTAAATGCAAAATGTTCAATTCATCCTTCATGCTCAGTCCCTTCATGTCCACTACACATGAATTAACTAACTCAGTGAATGACCTCTTGGTTCCTGTAGCCAGCTGCACTAACCAAGACTTTTCATGTTTTCTTATCGACAATTGCAAACTTTCCACCACTCTAGGATCTATATAACTATGGTTATCCCCTGAATCAATTAAAATAATGAAGGGATGGTTATTGATCATACCTTCTACTTCAATCATGTGCAACTGATATTATGCTTGCTTGTTGTCCAGGGATTCATAGATCCTTGGCATTCTACTACCCATGTCCTCCACTATTTCATCTTGATGACCATTATGGACAACTCCTACTTTGCAATTTTTATGGGGACAATCTCTGTAGTTGTGGTTCCCCTGACAGCCCCAACACTGAATGGGTGTCTATCTTGGCCTTTGTTCCCCTATGCTAGCCATTCTCGTCTCTCTAAACGATGGTTTTCCTTGAGGATTGTTTCTAAAAAAGGGTGGCTTAGTTCCCTTCTTCCTCTAATCCATCTAAAATTTCTTCTTGTCTTCCCAAGCCTTCCAGAAAGTAGGATTCTCTCTTTGTTTCTCATATAATCATTTCTCCTTCATCATTTCTTCCATAGTCTTAGGATCATCATACTAAATCTTGTCTCCAATGGAAGATGGAAATCCACTTAGATACATTTGAATCATGATAGTCTCATCTTTGATGAATGAAACATACTTCGACAATTCCAAAAATCTTCTTTCGTATTCATCAATGGTCATGCTACCCAACTTGAGTTCAAAGAACTCTTTCTTCTTTCTATCGTAGTATCTTTTAGTCAAGTATTTCTTCTTGAAATACCTCTTGAATTATTTCCAAGTGATATCTTTCTCTCTAATGTGATGCACCAACACAAGTTGATCCCACCACATGGATGATTTTCCTTTCAATTAATACATCGCAATTCTTCCTTCTGCATGAGAGGATTAATTCTGTAGTTGGAAATATTTCCTCATGCCAAGTAACCATGTCTCAACATATTCCTCCTTCTTATGTTCTCTATCAAACGTAGGAGGCTTAATCTTGTTCATGTATCCCTTCAGTTCATCCACTCCATATCTCCTATGCTTTGTGGTAGGAGATGGGCTTGAACTACTGTGTGCCTCCCTATTGGCGTTTGACCCTTCAACTCCCAAATGAACATCCATTCCTTTTTCTTCATTCTATGAACTAGAATCATTTTGTGTCTCCATTTATTTGCACTCAGTGGAAACTCTATTCAGTTATGGAACTCGTTAAACTTCTACAAACACAATGTGCAGACAACCAGAAATTTTCAGGCCATTATTCCTTAACAAATCCCACAACATTCATAAACAAATATGATTCAAGAAAACGTTCAGTTTTCATTCTATGTGATTCCCATTCAATCAAGAATCCCCACAGATTTCTTCTTTCAGAGCTCTACTCTACTAAGTTTTCAGGCACTAGCCCCTTTTTCTCCGTTCCCAACCCACGCGACCATGGTTCATGACCAAGCGCGTACTCGGGCTTTCAGCCTCAGAAATTTTCAAAGAGTAATATGAAAATAACTTAGAGTTCCAAGTTACTGAACTCGCGTAGTAGGGTGGATGAACAGTCAACATCTACCCAACATCCAACGACTGACACTCGTTATGGAACCTCAGGCGTTTTAGTTTCAGGACTTCGGAAGATTTCACATCAGAACCCCCCGAACCATTAATCTTCGAACACTCCCATGTCACCCTAGGTGACGTTATTTCATTACATCACTTAACATTTTCCCAATTGCAGGGGCATGTAATGATGGTTTGGAGTAACCCGCCTTTCATCCTGCAATTCTCCTGATCCTGACACGTAACCCCTCAGTGAAACCATGGTTTGGATTGTGGGACTGCCTTGGAGAATTAGCTTCCATGCAACCTGGGTCCCCGCATTTCCTTATGGTCGTTGATCTTGATGTATCATGATCAACGCCGTGGTGGGTCATCTAACCTTTAACTACGTTACATAACCTCAGACCTACTAACCCTGCTCATATAGGATGCCACATGGTGGCATACTAGCGACTGATATATGGCCTATTCAGATGGGTGACATTCTTCATGTTCCAAATGCCATTTCAACCTTCCATGGTTCAAAATCCACTTACACTTGGCATGCAACCCATGTGTCCACATCACCTCCAGGTGACGTCATCATGATGCACCAGTTCGAATCTTTGGGCTTCAGGAATTTCAACTCCTCCACGCTTTCTTTTTCCCAGATTTCGCGATCTACCAATGCGTTTCCTTCAAAATTAGACGGTTGTGATCTACTTCGAGACTTTGGGATTTTTTGCCTCAACACATTCCACTTCTCCTGATTGTTGAACTTTGAAAGGCTTCCAGGATAACCTTCCTGCACCTTCTCTGGATCTGACAGCCATAAAGGACTCTCCTTTCTCCCAAATATATCCTACGACTTTAACACCCAAAGTGTTGAGCGCTCTCTCTCTGGTCAAATACCACACCAACTGAGGTTTTATTCTACCGTTACTCCTCCTGAGCTTTGTAACATGACCAATTAACCTGTTGGCAATCATAAACATTCTAAGGTTCAAAATTGGTTCCATCCAAACACCATTCCCACTCGAAACCTTGGGTCTAAAGACCACTTATCCGTCCCATCCAGGCTCAGCATTGAAACCATGGGCTTTGATACCATATTGTAACATCCCTAGCCATCACTCCCGCAACCGGTCAACGCTACTATGCAGAAACACATTTAACTAGACAATACAGAGTAATCACAGGATTACTGCTAACATACAGAAGTAATGGAATTAACAATAAATATCATTGCAATGGAATACATGATAATATTACACGCATCACAGACATGCATTTTAGTAGAAATTAAAATAAATAATGTGTTGAACAACTGAGAGGGGGGGGGTGAATCAGTTGTAACTGTGCTTAAACAATTATTCTTATTTTAAACTCTTTACATAGCATTTAATGACAGTCACAATAATACAGGGAAGTAAACAATAGAACATTCAACATCAGTCACACATATGAGATACACAGAGATAGATATTTCTTGAGGAAACCCATACAAGGTAAAAACCTCTTCTTCTTTATATGATAAGTAATATTTACATTCTTTACATTATACAACATATGAGCACCAACTCATAATGAGGCTACAACCTCTGTTTTGAAAGCTCCTACTTGCCGAGAGCATCAACTCTCTGGATTCTCTAGCACCAACTAGAAGGAAGCACCAACTCCCTGGTTTCTCTAGCACCCACTAGAAGGAAGCACCAACTCCCTAGTTTCTCTAGCACCCACTAGAAGGAAGCACCAACTCCCTAAGTGTTCCAACACCAACTGGATGGAAGCACCAACTTCCAGTCACACAGGCACCAACCTATATAACAGAGAACAACAATTCTCCCTTGCACCACCCTGCCACCCTGGTTTCTCTGGATGCAACCAGATGGAAGCTACAACTCCCTTTGTTCAAGCACCCACTTGAACCTCTGATGAAAACAACCCTCCCTAACACCTCCCTACCATACTGAAATATAAATCTTTGCTATTATGACTTATTACAGTGTTATAAAGTTCTTCAATGGCTTACCAGTCTCATCACTGTTCTGCTACACTGTGTTTCTCTTTCTGCATCAGTGTCTTCTGCACACTCCTTGCACTTTCTGTTATTTTTCATTTTATGCTCTCTGTGCCATGTCCCTTCAATGCACAATTCCCCTTCTGTTCATTTTTGTTGCTTCTCTCTCCTCCTTCTTCACACCTCAATCACACTCATCAGCCACTGCCATTTCTTCTTTGTTCAGCATTCTTATACTCTTTTTGTACCTTGTGCATGCAATCTGCTTCTTTCTCTCGCATCCTCTCCACCCCGAATCCTCCACATCGGGGTGTTTTTCTCCACTTCACTCTTCCACAACTATCCCATGTCCCATGTGCCACGTTGTCTCTCTTTGTTCTGCATCCCCTGCCCATTATGAGTGCTCTGCCTGATCATCATGGTAACTCTTCAGCTTCTCTGGCAGTTTCCCTCCCACATCCATCATCACTGCGTGTTATGTCGACATTGCTCAACTTCTCTAGCATTTGAGACTCTTCATCTTCTCTATCATAGACGAGCTCATCCTATGGCAGAAACCATCATTTGTTTTTAATAGTTACACTGTGAAGTGCAACAGTAGCCCTCCAATCTTATTCAAATTCATATGCATCGTTGAATTGACTTCATTGGATCTTGCATTCATTTTTCCATTTTGGACTTCAGCATTTCAGGATCCCCGTGGTGAATATCTCGTTACTCTCCATGTCCCAATCCCCGAAACTCCGAAATGGTGCTTGCCGCTTCGAGTTCTCTTCTACAGTTCTTCGACGATGTGACCACTGGAATATGACCCCGCTCCAATAACACAATATCTTCGATCTCCAGATCAACGGTTGATCCAGGTGGATATCGGTGGCCACCCACCTTTCTCATCTGGCTCAAAAAAACTTTCTAGCAATTTTGATAATTTACTATTTTTAGCAATTTTTGGGTCCTGAACTTCCGGAGCCGTTTTGAGGCCCTAAACATGTTTTTTGGGGTATGTTGTGGTTGCAAAATTTCATCATGAAATTTTGTGCAAATGTTGTAGTCCTCGAATAGATATTTCCAATGGGCTATCATATGCCTAAAACGAAGATCGTATGAAAAAGTTACGACCCCGGGAAGTTGATGTACTGACTTACCCAAACAGGGTCCACATGACTTTTGGTGCTTCATCTCCTAGGGTTAGGTTTTTGGATGTTTAGGGTTTTTGAAACCCTTTTTTATTGTAAAATGGCCTTAAGAGCCTCATTGTAATCATCTTCTTGCGGATGAGCAAAATCGTCACATCTCTTCTCAGAGATAAGCCGCCACCATTCCAGCAAGCTTGTTTTCCATTGCATTTTACAGTTTTAGCTTATTTCCTTATTGAATAGAAAACCAGTTTTACTGTATCTCTTTTATTCTGTGTTAATAATTTGGTAATAATTTGTAGTCATTTTTTTCTTCTCATAAAATCCGGATCAGTGGTATCCATAGATGATTTTAGGGGCTAAATTTCGCTCATGGGATAATTTTCCATGGTTTTTCCAAAAACGAGATTCGCTATTTTAAAAAAGATTCGCCCAAATTCTATAGGATAAAATTATTTAACCTTAAAAATCACCAAAATTTTATAAAAACTATATAAAATCCTTAGAAATTTGAATAATTTTACAAAAATATCGCCAAACATTTATAGTTGGCATATGAAGGATTAGTAAGATTCACCAAGGTTTCTATATTTTAAAATAAATTTCCATCCTTAAAATCATCCCTGGTGGTATCAGAGCGATCTGCTCCTTGTCTTCTTAATGCATATCCCCAATGAGGTCGGAGTACAAAGATTTGGGTCTCGAGCTTGTTTCTCTTGAGGACAAAATATCTCGCACACCCAAGCAACCTCTCATGGAAGGAGAAAAGAAAGATGACGGGACAGGAGATCCTTTCAAACTGTTGATTGAGGAAGCCCTCACACAACAGAGGAGCGAGATGATGGATAATTTCACGCAAATCCTTCGACGACTACCAACATGTGACACATATTCTTCGAGCGGAGGCACCTCCCCCTTCAAGGTACAAATAAACTTTGATATTCCTATATTTGAAGGTCAAATAGACACAGATGTTGTAGACAAGTGGTTGAATCTACTAGAAGGGTATTTCTCTGTCCATAACTTTTCGAATAGAGAAAATATTACTTTTTCTCTCCTCAAAGTTGTTCCCCATGTCAAAGATTAGTGGGAAACTTTCTGTGAGCAAAAGGAAACAGAGGAACCTTCATTATTTACAGTCACGACCACCTAGGAATCCTTCATAGATGCTATTAATGAACAATACTACCCTGTTGGAAGTTATGACGACTTGTACACCAAATGGACCACATTGCGGCAAGAAAGAGACCAAGCAGTGCCAGATTTCACAAATATATTCCATACCTTGCACACAAAGTTGGGTATCAAATATTTGGAGAGACATCTGGTGCTCAAGTATCGTGGTGCTCTGTATAGATACATCTAGACCGAAATGGAATTTTTGGACATCTCATCCTTGGGTACGACCTACTGATATGTCGTCAAAATCAAGCAGAAGCTCAAACAAAAGATGCTAAAATTTGGGTCGGGAAACCCCTCACAACAAAATCCAGGAAAGGGCAGCCCCAACCCACAGAACAAAGGATAGAGAAAATATGCACAGTATTAGGACAACTAGTTCAAGCCGCAATCAAATAAGGACACCGGAAAGACAAAGAAAGATACCAAGAAGTGGTGCGACTTCCATAAGAGCCCTTGGCATAACTCTGTTTACTGACGCTCAGAGCAGACACTGGTGGCTGAAGTGAAAGCCTCCAAATCAGATGTGAGTTCTGACTCTGAGTTAGAACCATAAAGGGGAAGACAGATCATTGAGGCAGAACCCAGTGCCACCGTTGCTACCACCAAGCTCCAACATGGTGAACCAGATGAGCCAGAAGAAGGAGAGTGCCTCTTCCATTCCCAGATGTGGGTAAAAGGCACCCTAGTGCACTTCATTGTTTATAGTGGTATCCAGAAGAACCTCATCTTAGCAGAGGTCATCAAGTGGCTGGCCCTGCTGACAATGCCGCACCCACAACCCTACACCATTGGATGGATCTGCCAAGGAAGCGATCTATGCATCAACCAAAAGTGTCGATTGTCATACGACATCAAGCCCTTCAAAGATAAGGTATTGTGTGATGTTTCTCCTCTCGAAGTTTGTGATGTTATTTTGGGCCAACCTTATTTATGGAAACGTCATGTTGTATATGAGTCTAGGCCTCGTAGTGTTATTATTACTTTGAACAAGAAATTGTACAAGATACCCAAGGCTGTCCCACCTAGTGCTATATCCTTGATCTCTGCTAAGCAATGTAGGAAGGTCATCTCTCAGATGGGGAAGTTTGTCTTCTTCATGATCCTCTCTTAGAATGAGAGAAAAATCACAGCCACATCTAGTGTCTCTGCAGCCGACCTCTCCACATAGCAGAAGCAAGTAGATAAGGTCATGGAAGAATACTCGGATATCTTCTCCTCGCCAACTGGGGTACCTCTACACTGCCAGGTCAAGCACCCCATCGATCTGACCCTCGGTGCACCACTACCCAATGGGCCAGTCTATCGTCGCTCTCTATTAGAGAATGAGGAGATCAAGTGATAGATCTAAGAATTTCTCCACAAGGGGCACATCCATCCTAGCTCATCACCTTGCGGGAGCCCAATCATGCTGGTACAGAAGAAAGATGGAACCTGGTGACTTTGCATTGATTATCGGGCTCTGAATAAAATCACAATCAGAAACTGATACCTGATTCCCTGAATCGACGACCTCCTTGATCAACTCATGGTGACCAAATACTTCAGTAAGATTAATCTGAAGTCTGGCTACCACCAGGTCCCGATAGAATAGACAAATGTATGGAAGACTGCCTTCAAGTCAAAGGAAGGCCTTTTTGAATGGTTGGTCATACCCTTTGGTATGACAAACGCTCCATCCATTTTCATGAGGATGATGGATGATATCCTATAACCATTCACCAATACTTTTGTAGTGGTGTATCTTGATGACATTCTCATTTATAGCAAGACTTGGGTCAAACACTTGCAGCATATTCAGCAGGTTCTGCACACCCTGCGACAACACAAGCTATATGACAACTTGGAAAAATTCTCCTTCGGAATGGATAGGATACATTACCTAGGCTACATCATTGATCAACATGGCGTACATGTGGATCTAGCCAAGATCCATGTCATCTGTGACTGGCCAGCCCCAAGCACACTCACGGAGCTTCAGAACTTCTTGGGCCTTTGCCAATTTCTACTGCAGGTTTGTTTTGGGATTCTCCCATATTGCATGGGCCCTCAGCCAAATAACCAGGGGTGTTGATAAGGTGAAATTTGCATGGGGCCATCCCCAACAACAAGCATTCGATGATTTGAAGTAGTGCGTGTGCTCATCCCCAGTACTTTCACTACCAGACCTGCAGCAGCCCTTTGAGATTGAGACTGATGCTTCAGACTATGTTGTGGGTGTCCTTCTCATGCAGCACAGCCACCCCATGGCCTATCATAGTGCGACACTATCAGATGTTGTCCGTAAGTACCCTACTTAAAACAAAGAAATGTAATCCATTGTGCAAGCCTTCTGCCAATGGAGACATTACATTCTTGGGAGGGAAACAGTCATCCACACTGATCACAAGCCACTGCAGCTCATGCAGATGTAAGGAAAATTGCAGAATGACCACCATCAAAAGTGGTCCACATACTTGTAGCAATTCCACCTCAACATCAAATATAAAAAAGGAAGCACGAATTGTGTCGTTGATTGTCCCAGCAGACCACCAGTCACGACACTCACTAAAGTTCTAGACTCCTGCGGCATGGCCCCAACTCTATGAGACAGACCCGGACTTCACCACCACCTACCAAATGTTGGGTGCAAACGCAGTTGTCGATAATTTCCATCTTCAGGATGGGTTGTTGTGTCATCTGGGCCATATATGTGTTCCCTCAAGTGAGCGAGTGAAGTTGATCTGGGAAGCCCACTACAGCCGGGTGATAGGACACTTCGGCGTCGAAAAGACAATGGTTATTCTACAAAAACATTTCTATTGGCCGAAACTTCAACAGGAAGTCAGCAAGTATATCAGGTCTTGCATTGCTTGTGCTATTACCAAACCAACCACTAAGAAACAGGGCCGGTACACCCCCCTTCCTACTCCTGACAGACCATGGGAATCCATCTCAATGGACTACATGTCGGGCCTTCCATCCACCAAGCGAGGAAATGACTGTGTTTTTGTGGTTGTCGATCGCTTTTCTAAGATGGCGATTCTGGTTGCTTGCAAGAAGAGCATCACAGTAGAAGCCACTGCCAAGCTCTTCTTTGAACGAGTCTGGGTACATTTTGGAATCCCACAAACTATTGTCTCAGATCAGGACAGTTGATTTCACAGCACATTTTGGTCGAGCCTCTGGTCACTGCTGGACACCAAGCTCACCAAATCCACATCCTTCCACCCCCAGATAGATGGCCAAACCGAGGTCGTAAATTGAATGATCATGCATATCCTGTGCATGTATAATTCCAAGAACCCTCGCACATGGGATGAGAGTCTTCCCTATGTCCAACATAGCTACAACCGAGCCCTGCATAGCTCAACCAACCATAGCCCCTTTTAGGTGGGGTTGGGATTCCAACCATTGGGTCCCATAGATGTTGCACTTCCCCTTGCGATCACCTCGACCAACTCCTCTCCTACTCCAACTGAGGCTAACAAAGCCACCCGATTCATTGAGAGGATCCAACACATCCTCCAATAGGTTCAGGATATCCTACAGAAGTCTAATGACAAGTACAAGTAGCTCCATGATCAACATCGGGTTCCACATAAGTTTCATGTGGGCGACAAAGTTTGGTTTCACTTGCAAAAAGAACGCCTTACAAGACCCCATCGGAAGCTTCACCCACTCCGATATGGGTCGTACACAATCACAAAGGTTGTGGGGGATAATGCTTTTGCGCTCAAAATTCCTCCTTTCCTTGGCCTGCACCCAGTGTTCAACGTGGACCTCCTTCGGCCTTATTTCCCACCATTATTGGACACCTCAGATGTAGCAGAACAGCTAACATCAATAGAGCTCAAACCCGACTACATACAACAGGCATCCAGTGATCAGATTGTGGACACACAAATCAAGGGAAATCGACAACAAAGGATCCAACTTTATCGAGTCGTTAAAGCAGGGTAGCTCTTACACCAAGGCAAGTGGCTCACCCAGGGCCAAATTTAGTAGAAAATCAGCATTTGGTAATAATCTGTAGTCATTTGGTTTTGCTCATAAAATCTGGATCAACGGTCCTCGATCCATGGTGATCGGACGGCTATCCTCTGCCCCGGGACTTCAACTTTTAGGACTTTGGGGGAGTGATGGAGTTAAAACTCCCGAAGCAAAAACTTTCGGAGTGAGATCAGTCTTGCGTCACTCGATGACGTGTCATGACTGTAGTGGTTGTCACGTGTCACTCGGAATTGTGATTTCTAGTGGCCTAAAATGCTTAATCAACTCGACACTTGTCATTGTCTGATCATGCCACGTGTCATAGTCTTCCACCTTTCCTTTTTGACGTGGTCTGCCACATTCTCCTCCTGGATCTATCAGCCTATATCACTTCATGATTTCGCATATCGCGATTTCGGCATTCTTGATGTGAATGTTCTCGACACTTCCAAGTCCCAGTCTACGAAACTCGAAAATGAAGTCAGATCACCTTTTTGGATTTTCGCACTTCACAACTTCGGAACTCCTATGATGAGGAGTCTTGACACTTGGCTCCTCCATCTCCCGGTATCCAAAACTCTAGTATCTGAAACTATCTCCTGCTTTTGGGATTTCAGCGTTTCGCATTTCATGATTTTGGGACTCCTGTGGTGAAGTGTTTTGACACTTCAACTCCCGGTATCCGGAACTGCCTCCTGCTTTCGAGATTTTGGCATTTCGCATTTCATGATTCCGGGACTCCTGTGGTGAAGTGTTTTGACACTTCAAATCCCAATATCTGATACTGTCTCATGCTTTCAGGATTTCGGCGTTTCGCATTTTGCGATACCGGGACTCCTATGGTAAAGTGTTTTGACACTCCAACTCTTGGTATCCGGAATTGTCTCCTGCTTTCAGGATTTCGAGATTCCGGATTTCGCACCTCCGGGACTCCTGTGTTGAAGAGTCTCAACTCTTGACTTCTCAATCTCTCGGTATCTGAAACTTCGAAATGAAGTCAGATCAACGTATTCTGGCATTTCGCATTTCGTTTTTTTGGCATTCTTGTTGTGAGTTGCTTCCTTGAATCCTCCAATGCCCAGTATCCAAAACTCTGAAATGGAGTTTACGCTTCTGATCTTTCCATGCAATTATGCCTGCGTTGCTGATCTTCCTTGCCTGTCTATTTGCCATAAAATAAACAAGCACACTCTTGCACTCTTCGTGCACCTCTGCACTATCTCTTCTGAGGTTACATTGTCCCTATTTTTCCATCGCTGAATACTTTGATATTTCCATCAATGACAAGCACATCTACCTGAAAATATGCTAACAATCTCTCCCTTTGGCATTGATGGAAACCCTGAATGACTGCGCTAATCTGTTTGGACCTCCAACTGTAGCATCCAGACCACTCCTTTTCTCCCCCTTTGACATCAATGTCAAAGAAAACATGCTTCCCCCTAAGCTATTGCAGTATTTTTAGGAGGTATCAGATATTTAATCAATACAAAGCTCCACCTAATAGGATGAACTCTCTTAGGTGTGAGATGGGATGACACCCAGCTTCTGTCGGACATATTCAAATGGTGTCTTGGCTAGGGGTTTAGTAAAGATGTTTACAATTTGTTTTTTGGTTGGAATGTAATGGACCTGAACAACCTTATTGGTTACCTACTCTCTCAGAAAATGGTATTTTATGGGAATATGCTTGGTCTTGGAGTGGAATACAGGATTCTTAGACACACTGATGGCACTAGTGTTATCACAATGAATTGGGATCGGTGCTGCATATTTTACCTCCAAGTCTGTAAGTGTCTGAATCATCCATAATACCTGAGTGAAACATGTAGCAACAACAATGTACTATGCCTCTGTAGTTGATAAGGAAATGGAACTTTTCTTTTTACTAAGCCATGCTACTAATGAGTCACCCAGGAAGAATGCTCCTCCACTAGTGTTTTTTCTCTCATCAACACAGTTTGCCCAATCTGCATTTGAATAAGCAGTTAACTGAAAATTCTGATTTCTAGGATACCACAGACCATAAGTCATTGTCTCTTTCAAATACCTGAATATCCTTTTGACAGCTAGCAAATGACTATGTTTAGGTGTAGACTGATATCTTCCTACCATTCCAACAACATGCATTATGTCTGGGCGAGATGTTGTGATGTACAATAGGCTACCGATCATTGATCTATATGAACTTTGATCAACATCAGGTGAGTCATCATCCTTACTTAATTTGCATCCAGTAACCATAGGTGTGCCCACAGGTTTAGAGTCTTCCATTTGAAATATTTTCAACATTTCTCTTAGATATTTTTCTTGAGAAATGAACATCCCTTCAGGCCTCTGAGTAATGTGTAGACCAGGAAAAAATGAAAGTTCACCTATCATAGACATTTCAAACTCAGACTCCATGGTATAAGAAAACCATTGTACCAACGAATCCTTATTACATCCGAAGATGATATCATCTACATAGACCAATACGATGAGAAGATCATTATCCTCTGTTTTGATATATAGATTTTTATCAATTGTTCCTCTCTTGAACCCATTGTCTTTGAGATATGTATCCAGTCTGTGATATTAGGCTTGAGGGGCTTGTTTTAACCCATATAAAGCTTTCTTCATCTTTCATACTAAGTCAGGATTATCAGACAGTTCAAAGCCTCCTGGTTGTTCCATATAGACTTATTCATTTAAATCTCCATTTATAAAAGCCGACTTGACATCCATTTGATAGACTTTAAACCTTTTATGACAAGCATAGGAAAGAAATATTCTGATAGCTTCTAATCTTGCTACGGGCACAAAAGTTTCATCAAAATCCAATCCTTCTATTTGAGCATAGCCTTTACAGACCAATCTTGCTTTGTTCCTAACAACTTGTCCCTGCTCATTCAACTTATTCTTAAAGATCCATTTGGAGCCAATGATATTTTTACCTTCAGGTCTATGAACCATCTCCCACATATTGCTTTTCTCAATCTGATCAAGTTCATCATTCATTGCTTTAACCCAATGGTCATATTTGCTAGCTTCATTAAAATTCTTGGGTTCTACCATGGATATGAAAGTTATATGTGATTGCTTGGTATTTTTTATTATCTTTCTCCTAGTTTGTACTTCTTTGTCTTTTTCACTAATTATCTTACTTGCAGGATGATTCTTTTGAGTGATTATGTAGGAGGAATTTGAAGAAGACTACTGATTTCAGTCTGTCTGAGTTTTTGTGTCTTCATCTGATTTAGAATCTTTGTTTTCTGATTCTTGGACCTGTTCATCTTCATCTTTAGTTGTGTCCTCTGTAGAAGACTCATTATTGTACCCCTCTCTTGCTGGGATTCCTTCATCAACTTTTACGTCAATACAATCAACCATTTTATGTAGCCTCTTATTATAGCATATGTATCCTTTACTGTTTGTAGCATATCGTAAGAATATACCTTCATTAGCCCTGGCATCATATTTTCCAAGGTTCTCATC
>ML792302.1:698919-733937 GCA_009831015.1 Picea engelmannii | reverse complement strand
ACATGAACACCACTTCACATCCTCTGTCACACATTTGACTTACACTGAGAAGATTATGTTTCAGTCCATCTACAAGTAGAACATCTTGGGATTTTCCTTTTCCATTACTTAAACTCACCATCCCTTTACCCTTTATTTTACCTAGAGCATCATTTCCAAAGGTTATGTTTCCTAATTTGATTTCACTTAGAGATAGAAACTTACCTTTGTCTCCTATCATATGTTTGGAGCATCCACTATATATATACCAAGGGTTCATTTTTCTTTGAGCTGACAACACTAATCCACACTTGTCACTTTCTTTCTTCTTCCAAACCTTGACATTTTCAGCAGGGAAATTCAAATCTGGATCATAGTTCCTTAATCGACAGTCAACAGATTTATGTCCATAGTTATGACAGATGTAGCATTCAATCTCGTTGTTCAATAGGTCAAAATTATTGTTGCAGCGTTGTCTACTCATTGACTGTTCATTATTTCTTGACCTCCTTAGTTGCATATCTCTAGACTTAATTTGGCAATTTGCAATCTATGAAGGTTTGTTACTTGGTTGTATCATTCTTTGTTGTGGAAAGTATTTATTCCTTTGAAATCTTAATTTCTCATGTCTAAGTCTTCAGGAACACTTTACAGCTTTGTGACCAAAGTTAGAACAGTAGAAACAATAGCCATAGAAAATTTCTTTGTACCTGGAAAATGGTTATCTTCTTTGAGCAAATTGATTTATTCCATGTTGATGACGTCTTTCAGCAGGGAGCGCATTATTTATTTGTTCTACAGATTCAGTCCTGGAACATTTTTCTTTACTCGTCCTAGATGGCTAATTCTCCTCCTTTGTTTCTGCAGGTTCGTTGTTGTCATTGGTTGTAGATTTGACAAACTTGATGGGTTCTTCATTTCTTGGCTTATCACTACTTGATCCCTCTTCATAACCCAAACCAGTTTTTAGCTTTGGATTCCTTTGCTAATTCAGAATGGTGGCTAATCCTTATGAGGCTTTGATACTTGATAGATTATGATTATACAAGGCTTCAAACTTCTCCATCTCTTTCCTAGTTTTCACTACTTCTTATTCTAAGGCTTCACATCTTGCCTTCTTTTCTTATAACTATCGTTTCAGAATGTCTTCGATTTTCTTTGCCTCTTCTAATTCCACTTTTAGTAGGACAAGGTCTTCATCAGGTTCTTTGCTATCTTTCTGGAATTGTATCAGCAATTGTTTTTGCTTTCTGTTCTTAATTCTTAGTTTGTCAATCTCTTCCAATGCACTGATCAGTTCTCTTTCCATGTAAACCACAGTTTCTTCTTCATTAGCATCACTTCCTGAGCTTATATTATCATAATCCTCTTTGGCCATAAGTACGAATTCATTTAGTTTATCTTAAATAGTGGAGTCATTGTCTTCATCATTTGAAGGATCGTCATCATTGTTTACACAAAGACTTTTCTTCTTAAAGTTATTCTCTTTAAAAAAAAAATTGTGTTTGTGCTTCTCCTCATCATCGCATGTCTGATCCTTTCTTTTGTGGGGACATTTATTTTCAAAATGACCTATCCTACCATAGTTGAAACATTTGAAAGGCAATTTACCTTTGTATTTGCCTTATCCCTTCTTAAGTCTCTTCACAAACTTTTCTTCAATTTCATCAGGCTTTGAATCCTCATTCTCGTCTGCCTTAAATGATGCTTCTCTGGAGGTGGGTTTATATTTAACTATTATCATTTCATATGCATTCAATGTTCCTAGAAGTTGATCAAACTCCAAGGTTTTCAAATCGTTAAGTTCTTCAATAGAAGAGACCTTTGGGTTGAACCTATCTGGGAGAGATCTCAAAATTTTCTGAACTAAAGAAGGTTCCTCAATTTTCTCACCAAGTGCTTTCATTGCATTTACCATTTCTTCTACTCTCAGAAAGTATTTTCCAATAGTTTCATCTTCCTTCATCTTCAACTGTTCAATCTATATTCTGTAGGTTTGAAGCTTGGCATCCTTTACCTTATGATTACCTTCATAACTGCTAATGAGTTTGTCCCACATTTCTTTGGTAGTTCCTAGGTGCATAACTTTTATGAATTCTACTTCTGCAATCCCACTCAAGATAGAATTCATCGCCTTAGCGTTGAAGCTAAATTCTAGCTTGTCATCCTTACTAGCTAGTACATCCCAGACATCTGCACCTAAAGCCATTATGTAGGTTCTCATTCTAACTTTCCAGAAGGCAAAGTTTGTTCCATTGAACAGAGGGTCCTTATTGGTTGAATTTCCTTCATGGATTGACATGTTTAAGCTCTACGATCTACCCTTAGATAAAAGGGGTCGGATCTGATACCAATTGTTGAACAACTGAGAGGGGGGGGGGGTGAATCAGTTGTACCTATTCTTAAACAATTATGATTATTTTAAACTCTTTACACAACATTTAATGACAGTCACAATAATGCAGGGAAGTAAGCAATAGAACATTCAACATCAGTCACACATATGAGATACACAAAGACAGATATTTCCTGAGGAAACCCATACAAGGTGAAAGCCTCTTCTTATTTATATGATAAGTAATCTTTACATTCTGTACATTATCATACATATGAGCACCAACTCATAATGAAGCTACAACCTCTGTTTTGCAAGTTGTTACTTGCTGAGAGCACCAACTCTATGGATTCTCTAGCACCAACTCCCTGGTTTCTCTAGCATCCACTAGAAGGAAGCACCAACTCTCTGGTTCCTCTAGCAACCACTAGAAGGAAGCACCAACTCCCTAAGTGTTCCAGCACCAACTGTATGGAAGCACCAACTTCCAGTCACACAGGCACCAACCTGTATAACAGAGAACACCAGTTCTCCCTTGCACCACCCTACCACCCTGGTTTCTCTAGCTACAACTAGATGGAAGCTATAACTCCCTTTGTTCAAGCACCCACTTGAACCTCTGAGGACAAAAGTCCTCCCTAGCACCTCCCTACCACCCTGAAATATAAATCTTTTATATTATGACTTATTATAGTGTTATAAAGTTCTTCAATGGCTTACTGGTCTCATCACTATTCTGCTACACTGCGCTACTCTGTCTACATCAGTATCTTCTTCACACTCCTTGCGCTTTCTGTTCTTTTGCATTTTATGCTCTCTACGCCATGTCCCTTCAATGCACCATTCCTTTTCTGTGCATTTCTGCTGCTTCACTCTCCTCCTTCTTCACACATCAATCACACTCATCAACCACTACCATTTCTTCTTTGTTCAACATTATTATACTCTCTATGCACCTTGTGCATGCAATCTGCTTCTTTCTCTTGCATCCTCTCCACCCCCAATCCTCCACATCAGGGTGTTTTTCTCCACTTCACTCTTCCACAACTATCCCATGTCCTGTGTGCCACGTTGTCTCTCTCTGTTCTACATCCCCTGCCCATTGTGAGTGCTCTTCCTGATCATCATGGTAACTCTTCAGCTTCTCTGGCAGTTTCCCTCCCGCATCCATCATCACTGGGTGTTATGTCGAGATTCCTCAGCTTCTCTGGCAGTTGAGACTCTTCAACTTCTCTGTCATAGACAAGCTCATCCTCTAGCAGAAACCATCATTTGTTTTTAGCAGTTACACTATGAAGTGCAACAGTAGCCCTCCGATCTTATTCAAATTCATCTGCACCGTTGAATTGACTTCACTGAATCTTGCGTTCATTTCTCCATTTCGCACTTCAAAATTTCGGGATCCCCGTGGTGAAGATTTTTTTACTCTCCATGTCTCGATCCCCGAAACTCCGAAATGGAGCTTGCCGCTTCGAGTTCTCTTCTATAGTTCTTCGACAATGTGACCACTAGAATATGACCCCTCTCCAATCACACAAGCGCTTCGATCTCTAGATCAATAGTCCTCAACCCATGGTGATCAGACGAATATCCTCTGCCCTGGGACTTTAGCCTTCGGGACTTTGGGGGAGTGATGGAGTTAAAACTCATGAAGAAAAAACTTTCGGAGTGAGATCAGTCTTGCATCACTCAATGATGTGTCATGACCAGAGTGGTTGTCATGTGTCACTCAGAATTGTGATTTCCAGTGGCCTGAAATGCCTATTGAACTCGACACTTGTCGTTGTCTAATCGTTCCACATGTCCTAGTCTTCCACCTGTCCTTTCTGACGTGGTATACCACATTCTCCTCCTGGATCTATCGTCCCAAATCACTTCGCAATTTCGCATATCGTGATTTCGACATTATTGATGTGAATGTTCTCGACACTTCCAAGTCCCGGTCTACGAAACTCCAAAATGAAGGCAGGTCACCTTTTCGGCTTTTCGGACTTCGCAACTTTGGGACTCCTGTGATGAGGATTCTCGACACTTGGCTCGTCCATCTCCCGGTATCCGAAACTGTGGTATCTGAAACTGTCTCCTACTTTCGATATTTCAACGTTTCTCATTTCGCGATTCCGGGACTCCTGTGGTGAAGTGTTTTGACACTTCAACTCCTGGTATCCGGAACTGTCTCTTGCTTTTGGGATTTCATCGTTTCTCATTTCGCGATTCTGGGACTCTTGTGGTGAAGTGTTTTGACACTTCAACTCTCGGTATCCAGAACTGTCTCCTGCTTTCGGGATTTCATCATTTCGCATTTTGCGATACCGAGACTCTTGTGGTGAAGTGTTTTGACACTTCAACTCCTCGTATCCAGAACTGTCTCCTGCTTTCGGGATTTCAGGATTCTAGATTTCGTACCTCCGGGACTCCTGTGTTGAAGAGTCTCAACTCTTTACTTCTCAATCTACCGGTATCCAAAAATACGAAATGGATTCAGATCAATGTATTCCGGCGTTTCACATTTATTCGTTTCAACATTATTTTCGTGAGTTGCTTCCTTGACTGCTCCAATGCCCGATATCTGAAACTCCAAAATGGAGTTTATGCTTCTGATATTTCCATGCAATTATCCCTGCGCTGCTGATCTTCCTTGCCTGCCTATTTTCCATCAAATAAACAAGCACACTCTTACACTCTTCGTGCACCTCTACACTATCTCTTCTGAGATTATTTTGTCCCTATTTTTCCATCGTTGCATACTCTGATCTTGCGATCAATGACAAGCACATCTACCTGAAAACATGCCAACATAATGATACTTATCTTAGAAACTGCAGTAACTCCACCAACCAGTGCAGACCTTCCATGAACCTCCTATCCTTAGACCACGTTGCTCATCATGCTCAGTAGAGGGTCACCCCTGAGCTGGGACTAAGCTCCACCAAAGGCAAGGGAATCTTAGACTAGGTTGAGTTTACAACAAAACTGCACAAAGAAACCAGAAGGATTCTCTCTAGGATCCTTCTTACGCCCACTACTCATGGACTCTCATTCCCCACATGCATGTTCCGCCTAGGAGTATACACCTTCACAAGCACAGTCCATCGGTGCTTCACCTCCCTCTTTGGGTCTTTGCAATAGGCTGGATCAATAATTCTGAGAGCTTCGTAGCTGGTGTTGTACTCTCTCTAGCAGAAAACCACTTCCTAGAAGAATCTCTCACCTGGAGAGAGTTGCTCACAGGCCTGACAACCTGCCTCCTCAACCATGGGCCTAAAAACCTGCTTCTTTAGCACACTCCTCGACTCGGCTCCAGCCAGGTGAGCACAACAACCATGGTTCAACACTCATTCACACGGGGATGTAGACTATGACAGAAAATGGGCATAGGCTCGAAAATGGAAACAACCCATGCTAAACATACCACACTCAGGCAATTACTCTTGTGTCAAGTTCCTCAGAAGACACAAAACGGTTCATGTATTTCTGGTCTCAGGTGCGTGGGTGATTATTGCAAGGGTCGAATACATAGTTCACGGGATTCATGGGAATATTGGGCCATCTTCCCAGTTCTGTTTTTCAGTAATGCGTGACAAGAATATTAATAATAGGTCGTTCACAGAGGTCTCACGGTTTCAAGTGAAGGATCAGGAAAAACTGGCAGAATGAATCTAGACTCAAACAGTTCAGAAATCTGACGGCAAAATGGAGGATGAACCCCCATCAAAACTCAGTTCTTGGGTTAAATTTCATGTTCCTGGGTTGACACATGTTTCCCATGAAGCTACATTCCCTCCATCAAGTATGCGTTCCCTTTTTTCACACGTTGGAGCTGCATGCATTGCCTCTCCCAGGACTTAGGATAAAAACATGTTTGTCACACAACTTTGGAATAATAATAAATTATTATTCCCAAGGACTTAATCCCCTAGGATTAGCCCCTCTTTCCAACCTTTTAACCCCCTTTCCCTTACCCACCTTGTGGAAGCTTAGTCCCCCATCACTCTTTATGTGTGGTCAGTTAGCACACAACGATGTTTAATCTTTGTTAATGTTCTGCATATTACATATACAAAAACAGGCTCTTGGCCTTTAACACTTAGGCTCTCCAGCCTAATAAAAACATAATCCCATGAGCTTATCAATACTTGTCCCACCAGCCTACAAAACATGATTTACAATTCATAAACATGATTACAACAAGGCTCGTCCTTGGGGATATTACACTTTCAACCTTAAAAATTTGATTTTTTTTCTTAAAGACCAATTCTGTTTTCTCAAGCTCTTCACCTGCCTCAACAACACCTTGTTTCTTTTCAATTTTGATTGAGGACTGGTGAGAGATGCATAGGCATCATCAATGTCTAGTCTATGCTCCTTGAAATACTCTGTAATGTTTTCTTCCGACACCCTCTCTTCCTCCCTAATCTCAATAATCACATCTTGTGCCCCTCTAAGTTGTTTTTTACGCCAATTTACATTACCTCCTCTCGTTGTGGCCAAGGTAGGGGGTAATTGACCTGTTCAACTTTGTGAAGTTGGTGTTTCAATAGCCCTTTCTCCTAGTTGTCTTCTTAACTCTCTGTTCTCTTGATAAAGTTTGACAATAGGGTGTTGCACTTGTTTCAGTTTCCATGACAATTCCGGAACATTTTCATTCTCTTCTCTTAACTCCTCCTACCTTTCATAAATTCCCTTGCTTGCACCTTCAACATGATCTAGTTGAATGGTGCGCATGGGAAATATCTTGGCAGAAAACTTGGTGCACGGTTTACTCTGTGCTTCGATCTCCTCATTTTTATTAGTCAACCTTGACCTTCCTTTCATCTGGGATGTTGGCTGACAGGATGACGAGTCTTCTATTTATTTTCCTTTTCTTTTTCCTGTGACTTCTTTCTCTCGTGCCCTTGCAATATGGAGTGTTGATTCCTCTGTAGATAGAGGAATGTATCCTTTGGGTTCTTTGGGAATGTTATCCAAAATTATAAAATAATCCCAGTCCTTGTTCAAATGTCTCAATTCTTCAACCACTAACAACTTGATTAATGAAAAATGGGATAAATTGTTCCCTGGCTGATCAGCCTTGACCTGGACATTGTGTGCCATATTTCCAAGATTTGATACAAGAATAAAGGTATATTCAAGGTATGTTTCCCTATGAAGTGCATCAGTAACCTGATGTGATATGGATACACCCGATCGAACCTTCCTTCACAAGTGAAAAATATTTTGATTACATTTATAAGTTTCTCGAAAGGCTCTAGGAGATGTTGGCTTGGAATGTCAGCTCCAAAATTTCAATTTAAAAATTTGGGCTTGATGAAGCCCTTATAACATGAAATGTCTAAAGGAATTCCTTTAAACCATTTTTATTCACGCGGAGGGATCTCCATCGTAGCTGACAATGTTTCCTCTGTCACTCAGAAAGTGATTTCTACAGTCGCCGCTATAACCCCGGTAAAATTGGGGCCACACTGGTTATCCATCTTCGCATTAGATCCTTTGATCCTTCTGCAGAAGCGCATACATATGGCTTGATCGAAAGATGCCCTGATCGATGGGTCTTCATTTATCAGCTCCAGATCCTGAGGTTCAAACCTCACAGCCCTCGCACTTCTCTCTTTATTTCTTATGCTTTGGGAAAATGCCATAATGCTAGTATATATTTATCTCACATGCACTGTAATGAATTGTGATACCTTCTCTGCGCAGAAAAAAAAAATCATCCACAAAAATTCTTGGCACGGAAGTAAAGCACGACGAAAATTTTTGGCACAATGGGGAAAACTCGACATCGTAGAAAACAACAACAAGAGACTTGACATGGTAAGGAGTTGGGATGGAAAATTTTGGCCTAGTGGGAAAAATGCGTCACGGAAGTAAAGCACAACGGGAAAATTCAATGCAGTGGGGAACTGCGCGCGGTAGTAAAGAGAAATGGGAGACTCATCGTGGTGGAGACTCAGTGCAACAATAGGTAATTTGGAAGGAAGAATGTTGACTGTGAAAAAAAAAAACTCATTCCACACAACTTAATATGCAGCGAGCTCCATAAAGACCTTTAAGCAGTGACTGGAAATAGTGGAGGAGATGTAACAAAATCAAATCAACAGACTTACAATACGACCAATGGAAAACAACATTTACATAACGAAGGGATCCAGAGCTTGTAGAAAAAACTATGGACAACGCATAAATTCTGAAAGTGATAGAGAAGCATGACGGGTGACCAATATTTATGCTTGAGCAGATAAGGAATGAAATCATGGAAGAGGACGATAAATCCATGGTGATGAGAAGTTTGAAAGTAGGTTGAAGATTTGCACAGAAAACTCCTGCGACGGGTACACTTTTGAACGGTGCAAAGTACAAATGATAGGAGTGGAAAAATAAAAATGACAGGAGTGTCATGATTTTTCACCTTTCTTGCTTCATGATCAGGTAATGATTTTCATCATATCTTTTGATGTGAAATTTATCCCAACCACTTGACATGAATTTGGTACCTAAATTCCCCTTTTTTGACATGACTCATATTTAGGGAAAGGGACCTTTACAAATTGCACATGAATAATCATTACACCCTTTCTCGTCTCTTATGGCCAGACCCATCACTCGATAATTTCAAACCACTCTTCATTTGGTCACTAACCTTACAATATTTGATGCACAAACTATGACTCATCTAGGACTAACTCTAACTGCAAAAATCACGGTGCTAACACAATCAATGAATGGGGTGGGAAAGTTATCCTTCGGAAAATCTTTAGTCAGATCACGAAATTACATGCACACATGAATCATACCTTTTTTTTATTGACAAGAAAATGGTTTGACACCCATTCCATCAATTGAATTGGAAATATGAAACTGACTTTAATCAGTTTCTCTACCTCATCCTTGATAGTCACTTCATTTCAAGGGTTGATTGGGTGAAGCTTCTGCCAATCATTCTTATCATTGGGGTAAGTGATAATCTCATGTTTGACTATATGAGGGTCAATTCCTTGCATCTCATCATAAGACCATGAAAAACATCATGGACCTCTTTAAATAATTCAATGTACACCTGAATCACCTCGGGGGAACAATCCACTCCGATGAAGATGTTTTCAATGACGCCAGGGATTTCAGATATGTCAATTGGAATCATTTAAGATATACTCGCCATGTTTCCCTCAACATATATTCCATTCATGGCCAAAGGGTTAACAGGACAAGTGGCATCTCCATTCATGGTCATGGTGAACTCTCCTACTTCGATTATCCTAAGATCAGGTAAAAGGTAATATCTATGGTGAATATCGTCCCAAGGTCTATTTGACCCAATCATTTCCTATAGAATCTCCTCGTCGGAGGGAAATACCAAGTCCAAAGGATCATGAGTAGTAAGAGATTCTTGAGCCCAAAAAGGCTTGAGAATAGGATCTAGCTCCTGAGGGGGAGCCAGATCAGGGTTGGCCAAGGTTTGATAAACAATGTTGTATGCAACCTTAGATTCATATAGGGGAATATTCATGCCAGGATTCCCTACACCTTCCATCGAAGCCGATGGAGAAGGTAAATTCAATGGATCATTAAAATAAATCATTCGAAAATAAGATACTTGAAAGATCGCAACCTTAGGATGATCATTGACAGCTGAAATAAACTTGATATCATTCAAAGGTGGCAGATAACCAAAAGTTCCCATTAGATATGTAAATAGTCTAGCACCTAAGGTGACAGTACCTCGTTGTGGGTTATCAATTATTGAGACCATGGATGCCCCCGATGAAGGGTCAAGACGAGAGAAGGATAACTGATCAACGATTATTATCTGATCTTCATGAGGAAAACATAAGACATGAAAAATGATGGATAAAACTACTATCATTGCATAGGTCCAACTTCATCCTAGAAAAATATTGTAGTCGAGAGGTCTGTCGACTACTTCGGCCTCAACACACATATTGTTTCTCTCCAATTGCACGGGGAAGGAGGGGATTATGCCATGTGGTCTAAAAGAATGGTTATAAAAAGAAGTTAACAATGTCGGCAATGGAGACAACTTGAGTTGGCCAATGGCCTTCCAACACACCAATGACACAATGCAAGTCGAGGCACCCTCATCTGCCACTATGTGGAAAATGTTCCATGTCAATGATTTCCTGGCATAAAACACTACTATCTAGAAAGTGGCGTGGTGAGGAAAGCAAGGTTTATAATCAGTAGCGTAAAAAAAAATAGTCTCTGAGTTAGCTATCTCAGCAACACCCAAGGTAGAAAACAATGATTTTCTCTGTGAGGGGAAACTCTGGAGAACTTCTAGAGAAAACATCACACAAGTAGTTTGTGCCAGATCCTCCACGACGGAGTAGTTTTGAGAAACCATTGCATTCATATTTTGAGAAGCCTTATTAAACGCACCTTTAGGGATGTGGGTCATAGTTTCTCCCATAGTCTTCTCAATATGAAGAGGATGCAATGGGTTGGAAGATTCTTTTCCCTTCTCAATAGATTCTGACATTCTGTAATCATGAGACCTCGTCTGAAGATGAGCATCTAAAATAATCATGTATATGTTTGCAGATCCATTATTAGCATTAAGCGTGGGGAGTCCCTGATTTCCCCCAGGAACATTCATGGATGACGAAGCTTGTGCCATATTTTTTCCTTGAGGGAAAGGGTTTGTTAACAAAACATGAAGTTGTTGTGCCAAAATATTATGGGCTTCCTCAATCTAAGGTAATTGATGAGTCAAGTGATTGTCTGCACAAATATTACACGAAAACATCACCTTCTTCTTCTCTTTTTTTCCCTCACTAGAATTGTTAGCAGCATTTTTATCCCCCTTACCCTTCTTCCCCTTGGCCTTTCTTTTTCCCTCAAGTTGTTGGTTACCTTTGGGATTTGTTGACTACACACTGTGTACTTCTGACATTTGGGTTATGGGAGTAGCCGAACTAGAGGTATGGTTGACCACAGTTTGTTGGAGCAATAAATTTTGCAATTGATTAGCTAACTGATTTGTGGGATTTCTTTGTGTTGAGCCTACTATACCATCGACATGAGGCCCAAAATTCGGTTTGGTTTTGTCAAAATTTGACCATGGTGCATTTGGGAGAATCTCATACAACATATCGGATTGAGAATAAATCAATTCCAGCTATTGTTTTCTCATAATAGCCTCTTCTTCTCAGAACAATCCATAATTCGTGACATCTTTGGAGACATAAGGCATCAAGTACTTGAGGAACCAATCGAGAAAAAATGAAAGAGGAACATTTACTTTGATCAATTTCTTGCGGCGACACCATTCTCATATGTGATCAGAGATATGGATGACCTTCGTCTGCTCGAAGTTGGCTAGCAACTCTGTTTCGGCATCGTATCTCACCAGTAACTAAAAATGGTTTAAGAAAACTATTTCCAGGTTGTTAAAGTAATAATAATTCACATTGTTGAGCTTGATATACCATTTTGAAACACCCCCTACAATAGTGCATTGAAACAATTGAAACTAGACAGTGTCATCCCTCAACGATTTGAAGGAGCACCATAAGTGAAACATTGTAACATGATCACCTCGATATTTGCTAGGATTTCCTTCAAATTTTGGTATGTATTAGGGAAACTTAGTTGGCATAGGAGGACAACGTGGATCATGACAGATTAGATTGTTCAACAACCTTGAAAAATATAGAAAATTAAGAGTTGTCAGAAAAGGTAACCTAGGTTGCAGAGGATTCAAATGAAAAGAGGATCCTGGATTTTGGTTGACACCAGGTTTCTAGGAAACATTTGCTTATTGGCCAGGGTTGTGGTAAAAACTATGGTGTCCTTGGACAGTATAAGGAGTTTTCACGTTATTCTGCATCATCGAAATATTCACATAATTTGATGACATACCTTGGGTAGGTATTTCTCCTTGCATGGTATTCCAAAGGACTTGTTTTGGGTTTCCCCCATCCAATCCTCCTGGCATAGGCATCGAACCTTGCTCGGGGTTCGACTGAGTGTGGGAGGTGTTAGCACTAGAAATGACCTAGGTTTAAAAATTTTGGTTTTGGTATAGACTCAAACTCCAATTTAAATGTTTTTTTCAAAGTATATATGTTGGGGCTTTATGGTAAAATTAAATTTTGGCCTTTAGGCCTTTTTTAACTAATCAAAAAGTTTTCGAAGAAACTAAGGCGTAGATCCAAGCTTTAAAAAATGTCAACTTCTTGAATGTTAATGTTGGGGTTCAAAGAATTTTTTTTTCAATGGGAATGTGAATCATTTATCTCTATTTCCAATTGAATATTTCAGTTCATTATATGCCAAATAAAGACTTAACGCACATGTCCAAGCACCTGAATGATAATGCTAACACTTGAGGAGTTTTAATATGATAAAATTTGGGTTTTAAAGAGGTTCTCGTGTATGTGAATTGTTGTTATTATATTTATCAAAAATATATTGGGTCTTCCACTCTTCAACTCAATTTTCAAGCAATCGACAACATGTTGTCAAGTCATCAAGAACTAGCATCATCGAATGCCATGAGGCTACTAAAAGGAATGTTGAGGACCAGGTGTCAGTTCATAGGTGTAATTTGGTCCTTAATCCAGCAGCTCGAATTTACATATCAGGAAAATCTAGACCTTCATACGACACTTAATATGGAACTGAGAGCATAGTGAATATGTTGGTTAGCATATCTACGGGCCTTCTCTGGAAAATACCGAACATAGATTTTTTGTCTATTAGAATCCTCTTGCTACGAGTCATATCAGAATTTAGTTTGAGAAGTTTAACTCGCCCCTATATTCTAGGCTATGGATATTAATGAAGATGAGGGATAACAATTTTTTTTGTTTTAGAAGAGTGTTGACCCTGGTCGACCTCTGAGCTTTAATGAAACTCTATATATTGTATGATAGACACAGTTTTGTGGGGGATTCAGTCCGAGCGACCGAGAGAGAGATTTGTAGAGAGTTGAAATTCCATGTTATATTTTGTAGACCTATCTCAACTTCTATGTAAAGGAAATTCAGATAATAAATCAATCATTTTGATCGGTTAGTTTATACTATTTCTATGTTATCATTTTTCTCAATCACTTTCTATTTGATGTGTTATGTTTATATATGGTGTATGTGAACAGATTTCGTGTTAAATATACTGTGGTAAATTTTACTATAATATATGCCATGAAGTACATTTAATATCATTTTGTATTTCTTGGAAAGGATTTTTGAGTTGCTGCAAATTCTTCCTGTAGCTATATCAAAAGAAAGTTTCCTTTAGTTTAACCTACAACTTTTGTTTCCATATTCTTCATTCATAATCATTTGATCTCAAAAATGATCTATGCATTGTTTAGCCTGATTTGTATACCTATATAATGTTGAGTTAGTTTTATTGTATTTAAAGGACTCCATGCCCAATGGCTAACTGCTAATTTGTAGTCAAATAACTGCCTTATTACTGATCTTATTACTCTCAAACATTTTAAATCCAAACCAAACCATTTCTGAACCTAAGATGTGCTGGGATTGTCCCTAAGGTAGTGTAGGAACAACTTCTAGCGCTAACATTTTTGGGGCCATTTTCAGGGACAGAGGATGAAGATTCTCTTCCTTGGGTTGTATGGAAAAGACTATGACCATCACTTGATGGTGAACAAGTGTTGGTGACAGAATAAACTACATTATTCACCTTATGGCTCCATGCTGAAGGATATCCTGGTGATTCCATTATGTTCAGGATGAAGGACTCATTTCTTGATCCAATTGTTGTATCACTCAAAATGGTAGAAATATTGGTAAATCCTATTTTTCTTGAAGAATATATAAAATGGATAGGTACGATGAGAGACTCTACATATTTTGAATATTTGAAAGAATGGATTAGTACTTTAGCTAAATGTGAATATGGTGAAATTTCTTCTTCAGTCTCATCTTTGGATTTGGACTATTACAAAAAATGTCAATTATTTTGTCTAGAGTTACAATGCAAGTACCTTCAGTTTTTTATGAAATTAGAAGATGTACAGGGAAAACTTACCTATCCGAATAAAAAACAGGAAGATAAGTTAGATGGTAGCTACCATGAGAAGAAAAATATTGTTTCTTCATTAACTGGAAAGGAACAACATCCAGATTCTAACATACAAATTTGTTTTCCTTTTCCTAGGAGTGATAAGGAAATTCAAGTTCCTCTAAAATTTTAAAAGCACCATCTTCATGAATCATTTGGTGAAAAATATGATTAACTTGATTCAAAATATTCATATTCATAAGTTTTAAAAAATCCACCATCTTAGAAGTTGTTCCTAGAATACCTTAGGGACAAGACTAGCACATATTAGGTTCAAAAATGGTTTGTTTTGGATTTAAAAAGTTTGATAGTAATAATATCAGTAACAAGGTAGTGAGTTGACTGCAAATCAACAATTATCCATTGGGCATGGTGTCCTTTAAATAAAATAACCCTAACTTAACATTCTATGGGTAGAAAAATCAGAATAAACAAGGCATCGATCAGTTCTTAGATCAAATGATTATGAATGAAGAATATGGAAAACACAGTTGTATATTAAACCAAAGCCAACTTGCTTTTGATATAGCTACAGGAAGAATTTGCAGTAACTCAAAAATTCTTTACAAGCAATACAAAATGATATTAAATGTACTTCATGGCAGATATTACAGTAAACTTTACCACAATATCTTCAACACATAATCTGTTCACATACACCATATATAAACAGAGCACATCTAATAGAAAGTGATTGAGAAAAATGATAATATAGAAATATGATAAACTAATTGATCAAAATGCTTTATTTATTAGTTGAATTTCCTTTACATAGAAGTCGAGATAGGTCTACAAAATATAACACAGACTTTTAAATCTCTGCAGATCTCTCTCTCAGTCACTCAGAATTAATCCCCCCATATCTATGTCTATCATACAATATATAGAGTTTCATTACAGCGCAGAGGTTTACTAGGGTCAACACTCTTCTAAAACAGAAAATCGTTAACCCTCATCAATGAGCCAACAAAAAACATAATCTTCATTAACATCCATAGCCTCGAATATATGGGTGAATTCAATTGCTGAAATGAAAGCCTGATAGGACTCATAGTAAGAAGGTTCTAATAGACAAAAAAACGATTTTCATTATTTTCCAGAGAAGGCCCACATCTATTCTAACCAACGAACTCATTATGCTTCGAGTTCTGTATTAAGTGCGAGATGAAGGTCTAGATTCTCTTGATATGTAAATTCAAGATGCCGAATGAAGGACCGGATTACACTTATGAACTAGCACCTGGATCTCGACGTTATTTTTAGTTGCCTCATGGAATTCGATGATGATAGTGCCCAATGACTTGACAACATGTTGTTGACTTGAAAATTGAGTCGAAGAGTGGAGGACCCAATATATTTTTGATAAATATAACAACAATATTTCACACACTCGAGAACCTCTTTAAAACCCAAATTTTATCATATTAAAACTCCTCAAGTGTTAGCATTAGAATTCATGTGCTTGGACATGTGTGCTAAGTGTTGATTTGGTATATAATGCATTGAAATATTCAATTGGAGATAGAGATAAATGAGTCACAGGCCCAATGACCAACTTTTTCTTTGAACCCGAGCATTAACATTCAAGTAGTTGGCATTTTTGAAAACTTGGATCTAGACCTCGAGAGCTTTAAAAACTTTGTGATTAGCTAAAAAAGGCCTAAAGGCCAAAATTTAATTTTCCATAAAGCCCCAATATATATATTTTTCAAAAAACATTTAAACTAGAGTTTGATGCTAGACCAAAATCGAAAATTTTAAACCTAGGTCATTTCTAGTGCTAACATGAGGGGTTTCCCCTGATCGACATACCTTCGAAGGTAAATATCCTTACCAGGGATTTCCAAGACCTTGAGAGGAGAAGGCTCCTGTCATCACTCCCTGTGAAGGAACAAATCCTTGCATAGGGTAGGGTTGATTAAAGAAGGGGTTTCCCCTTGAAGAAAACACAGACGACGAGAAAACCTTGTTTCTGAAAGAACCAAACAAAGAGAAAGGAATAGAACCAACTGAAGTCATATAGGACTGAGGGCCATCACTCCCTCCACTAAGAAACCTGGAACTAGTATTAAACCTGAAAGGCTGCTGGAAATGACCTTGAAGTGGGGGATGGAGGAGGGATATTAACCCACCGTAAGGGATAGCGTTAAACAAAACAATGGTGCCCATGACATATCCTTCCAAGGGAGGATTATAACTCCTTTCCCCTAGACCAATAGTCTATAGAGTAGAGTAATTTAAAGTTTATCTTGAGTTGAAACCTAACATTTCATATGAAAAATGAGCGCCAGACATGTTCTGTATAGTAGGAACAATGGTCGTAGTCATTGTGGGGATTGTGCCACTACCAAAACTTGTAGGTGTTTGGTTAGCAGTAGTCCTTGTAGGTGAAGGTGGGGGAGGGGGCACGACATCCCCTCTAGCCACGGTTGGGATGGGAGTATGAGGACTCTTGATAGAGGTAACATTATTTTCTTCCATCACTAATCACCTAAAAATATGACGATTAGGAGTAGTCACCTTAGGAGGGACTACCTAAACAAGGGTTAGAGTTGATAAATCAGAGATCGGAGGGTTTGCGGCCTGAAGCGTTCAACTTCAAGGTCATAAATGGTAGACTCCTCTGGTGCAAGTGTATCTTCTCTAGGAACAAGCTTAGGAAAAACTTCCTATGGCCCGGTCGCTTCAAAAGAAACCTATTGATATAGCCTTCACCTCAGCGGTGGTGGAGGTGGAACCAAAGTAATCAGTGATAGGCCCTAATGCCTATGCGAACGATAAACCTATTGATATTACACCTTGTGAAATGATCAAATGACACTCTAAGGTCAGGATAATGAGAAACACATATCACACACTAGAAAAGCCTTAAAGGAAAATTGAGCAATCAATATAATGGAAGGAAGAACAGTTATGCCAATCAACACTAGAGAAACTTCCCGGTGCAAGTGTAACTTGAACAAAAAAACACCCTCTAGGTATACCCTGCAAAGCATGATCCGATGTCTTCCCTAGGTACCACGGTATAGCCCTGTAGTCACATGTGTAAGTCCCTAGAAAAAGACAACTAGGTTTCCATCTCGCAATCAATTACCACGTGGGTAAAATCAATAGTCGGGCTAGTCGTAATGAGAAGGATAGAAAATTTTGAAGCCTTTCAAGGGTACCGAAGGAAAATAGTCTGGAAGACAACTGAGGATCCTGAATGGATTAAATTTCCAAGAAGCTCTGTATTCAAGTGCAGTTAACAAATATCCCAAGAATGACCCTCAATATACGATCCCCACTACATTTGGTCCAACTTTGGAGGGGTTATCCCCTATATCTTTGCTCACGCAACCTCGTGTTTAGTCCCTGTGTTAGAGGGGGTTCCCGACTAACTTTTATGAAACTAGATGTTTACACTCCTTATCACAAATTCTTATGTTTATTTAATTGGCCTTGAATAGTTTCCTCTCCACACATAATTCAAGGCCCTAAATCCTAGACTACTTGGTGTGCCCTATAAACAAAAAGTCTAGTTCATTTTAGCATTAATCGTTAGGTTTAATGGCATGATTACTTAGGGGGTACGGAAGTGAAACTCATGGTGTTATTGAGAGAGGAAAGAGAAGAGTTAATAAACTTTTATAACATTGCACTGAAAGAAAAATATGTTCTACAACTGAAAAAAATAAAATATCTTTATAACTTTGAAGGTGCAAACTTTTCAAAATAAAGACCGAGATCCTAAAATGCATTTTTTCCTAGAATGCTTTTTCGTTTCAAAATGAAATGAAAATACTAAAAAATTCAAGGAAGAGGCCTAAAAGGAACTTTGGGATCATTATTTTATAAAAACAACCTAAGCTACAAATACCAAAGGAACATGCATAATAAAATGCAAATGCAGTTAATGAACTACAACAATTTTGATTTATTTTCTATATGTTTAGAAATTAAAATAACAATCAACGATATTTTTTTATTTTTCAAAGCATAATCAAGAGAGAAGGATGAGAAACCAAAGACTGACTCAGACCCTAAACCACTGCCTGAAAGCAGGGATTCACTAGAATCCATAGGAGGACCTAAATCTCACAAGTACACCCTTAACCTTGACAACAAACAGAAAGAGATAAAGAAACAAAAAAAATTATTTGCAAGTTCATAGATAATCTAAGCCTTGAACCTAGCCAAACCATATTCAAAAGATACCCTAGAAACTCAGGAAGACCTGATAAGCCAAGGGATTCCTAAAAGAAAAGACAATCCCTTTGAAAAAAACTCTTCTAGATGACAGAAACACGTGATGTTCACAGTAAGCCTACGTATTTACGATGGTTGTCTATAATGAAAAACACGTATGTACGTGGGTTGGGTATATAACAGCGTGCACACACTACTGAAAATTTTCAAAAAAGAAAAATATTCAGACAGGGAAATCAACTTAGAAAATATGGTAAGCACCTGTAAGGTGACCAGAGACCCAAAAAGAATCAGAATAATTCAACAATATGAATTCAATACAAACAAATATCTCCTAAAAATACCCTAGAGAAACTCCCCAGTGGAGTTGCCAATTCTGCTATGGGGAAAATATCCCTAATATAGGTCTAGTGACTAGGCAAAGCATTGACACCTTAAAATACATAAAATATTCTATTCTACCCCAAACAAAACACAACCTTAAAATAATTTTTAAAAGAGAAGAAATATAGAAAAGTGTACATTCATTCCTTACGGCTGATGTCGATCCCTTCAAATTGTTGTATGTTCCAATACTACAGGCCTCCTCCCAAAGATGGCCTGAAAAAATTCTATAGAACAAACTATGACAACATATGCTTAATTATCAAGATTATCTAAATATTTAGTTATTCATGAAAACATTCATAAGCACAAACACATAGACATAAATATTTGGGACAAGAATTTTTTTGTTTTATTAATAACAAAATTGGAGGTTACAACCTGAATTTTGGTGGCGTCACTCCACAAACCTCTCTTGGGTTCCTCTACTTTGTCTCCAACTGCACTATTCCCAATACTATCCTCACCACCAACACGCCAATATAATGGAAAAGGATGGATGGTATAAGGAGGATGGATGACAGGAAATGTTGAGGATGAAACTCAGAGTAGAATGAAAAAAGCTTGGGAAACAAGGGAGAAAATTTGGTAGAGTTCTCTTGCCTCTAGTTTGATATATCCAAATGACCCCCCTAGGTCCTTATTTATATGACAAAATGATGGTTAATTCGTTTCCATAAGTGATAAATGAGGTAATATGGTTGAAAAACCTAAGATATCTCATAAACTCTACTAGAAAGCACATATTTTATATTTTTTGTCACTTTTTAGATTACACGCGTTCTTTTAGTTATGAATCTAGCATATGTATGTGGGATTTTAGGCATGAAACTAGCATATGTATGTGCTCTGCATATGCAACAGAGCATGTATGCCATACAAAAAAATGTTTTTTGAGAAGAACTCCATCAAAAAGGGTTGGCAGATGTAAGAATGAGTAGGCCAACATGAAGGATGCATACAAATGAAATTTTGAGTAATAACAATGTGCACCAATTTTAAATTATACACCCATAATTAGCATGCACAAGTTCTACACGTGCAATTCCCAAAATGTAGCACATGCACCATGCACCCATATCTAGTGTGCACAACTTTTGTGCCACACGCCAATATCTAGTGTGCACAACTTTTGTGTCACACACCAATATTCTGTGCATATTGCAAGATCCACACCACACAACACCAAGGTTCAATGCGTTCACACGTGCACCATTACTCCTTGTGCACCACCCATTCTAATATCTTGTGGCGTGAATATTTAATGCGCACGCACTATGCACTAACATTTTGCAAACACCAACAAATTTGCACTACGCTCTGCCAACACTCAATGCACACGCCTTGCACACCAATATTATATGTGTTCCACAAGCTCTGCACTGTTTGATGCCAAATTATAGTGGGCTCACCTGTGCACCAATATTCCCATGCACTCAACACAATGAAGACCATTACTTCGTAAGGGGGCAGGTTTGATCCAGGTGGATATTGGTGGCCACCCACCTGTTCCAACTGGTTCCTCTTGTCAATTTTTTGTTCAGTACGTTCTTTTGTACTTCTTTGTAATTTTGGGATTTACACATCTAGGGCTATTTGTGATCCAGATTATTTTTGGCTCGAAATGAGAGTGGAGATATTTCACATAAATATTTAGAGATATTTCAAGAGAGACAAAAATATAACAGAGATATAGCGGAAATAAAACAAGATTCACAGATATACAGTAATACATGATTTCGATTAACGAAATAAATGTACAGAGACTATAAAATATAGAGTGAAAGACTCACTAGAATGGTGGTAGCCTATCTCTGAGAAGAGATGAGACCACTACTTGCATCTGCGAGAAGATCATTACAATGAGGTTCTGAAGGCCTTTTTACAATAAGAAGGAATTCCAAAAACCCTAGACATCCAAAAACCTAACCCTGGGAGATGAAGCGCCAAAAGTCATGTGGGCCCCGTTTGGGTAAGTTGGTGCATCAACTTCCCGGGGTCGTAACTTTTGCATACGATCTTAGTTTTAGGCATATGATAGCTCATTGGAAATATCTATCCGAAAACTACAACTTTTGGGTGAGAAAAATGATCTATGATCCATGTTGCTCCTCATTTTCTCAAAAAACATCGTTTAGGGCCTCAAAATGGCCCCGGAAGTTAAAAACTGTTAAAAATAGTAAATTACCAAAATTGCCAAAAACATGTTTTGGGCCAGTTGGAGAAGGTGGGTGGCCACCGATATCCACCTACATCAATCCTCCCTCCTTAGGAAGCAATGGTCTCCATTGCGTTGAGTTCTCGGGGGAGAGGGGAAAGCGATTGTTGAATCTGAATCTTGGTGATCTTCTTGCCTTGCTGGAGAAGTGGCATTGCTTAGCTTGTTGAAGGCTATCACAAACATTTGGCTGGAGGGTTTGGACCTTTTTCACATAAATATTTAGAGATATTGCAAGAGAGACAAAAATATAACAGAGATATAGCGGAAATAAAACAAGAGTCACAGATATACAATAATACATGATTTCGATTAACGAAATAAATGTACAGAGACTATAAAATATAGAGTGAAAGACTCACTAGAATGGTGGTAGCTTATCTCTGAGAAGAGATGTGACCGCTACTCACATCCATGAGAAGATCATTATAATGAGGCTCTGAAGGAATTTTTACAATAAGAAGGAATTCCAAAAACCCTAGACATCCAAAAACCTAACCCTGGGAGATGAAGCGCCAAAAGTCATGTGGGCCCCGTTTGGGTAAGTTGGTGCATCAACTTCCTAGGGTCGTAACTTTTGCATACGATCTTAGTTTTAGGCATATGATAGATCGTTGGAAATATATATCTGAAAACTACAACCTTTGGGTGAGAAACATGATCTATAATCCTTGTTTCTCCTCATTTTCTCAAAAAACATTGTTTAGGGCCTCAAAATGGCCTCGGAAGTTAAAAACTGCTAAAAATAGTAAATTACCAAAATTGCCAAAAACATGTTTTGGGCCAGTTGGAGAAGGTGGGTGGCCACCGATATCCACCTGGATCAATCCTCCCTCCTTAGGAAGCAATGGTCTCCATTGCGTTAAGTTCTCGGGGGAGAGGGGAAAATGATTGTTGAATCTAAATCTTAGTGATCTGCTTTCCTTGCTGGAGAAGTGGCATTGCTTAGCTTGTTGAAGGCTATCACAAACCTTTGGCTGGAGGGTTTGGACCTTTTTAACCAGTTTGACTATTTTAGATGACTATGTGCAGAAGGAATATTTGTTCTTTGCTGCAACCTTGTTGACCTTCTTCTGTTGGATAGAAGGTGCTTGGGCCGAAGTTGTGGTGGTTGTAGTATCCTTCTATTCACCTTTTGAACAGATTGTGGAGAATATGAATTTTGTAGTATGAGATACTACCTTGCAACACTATTTAGGTGGGGCAGTAGTTGGAACTACCTCTGGTATCCTGTAGATATGACCCCCCAGAGTAATAATGACACTACGGGGTCGAGACTCATAAATAGCATGGTGTTTCCACATATATGGCTGGCCCAAGAGAACATCACAGACATCTAGTGGGGAAACATCACATAATACCTCATCCTTGAAGGGTTGGATGCCGTATGACAATCGACACTGCTGGCTGACACGAAGATCTCATCCTTCGCGAAGCCACCCGATGTTGTATGGTTGCGGGTGTGGTGTTGTCGACAATCCCAACTGTTTGACAACCTCTGCTAAGATGAGGTTCTTCTGGCTTCCACTATCAACAATAAAATGCAGCAGGGTCCCCTTCACCCACATCTATGAATGAAAAAGGCACTCCCCCTCTTTTGGATCTGTTGGTTCTTCTGGTTGAATTGTTGTGGTCGCGACAATAGCAGTGGGGTCTGCGTCAATGATCTGTCTTTTACTGGTATTTTCAGAATTAGATTCAGAATCAGGGTTCGGCTCCTTATCTTTTATCTTGGTCACCAATGACTGTTTTGAGCAACATTCATCAGTGTTGTTCTAGGGGCTTTTGTGGAAATCGCACCATTTTTCAGTGTCCTTCTTTGTCTTCCCGTGACCCTTCTTTTCCTGTGGCTTGGACTAGTTTTCAGGACACTGTTTGTTAGGGTTGTCTTTGTCATACTTTGGTTATTGTGGATTTGCAGACCTAAACTCCCGTTTGTTCTGATGATTAAATTTCTGCTCGATTTTAACAACATATCGATAGGCACCATCGAGTGATGAGATGTCCAAAATCTCCATTTCAGTTTGGATGTATCTTTGTAGAGCCCCACAGTATTTCAAAACCAAATGTCGTTCAGAGTCTTTGATACCTAGCTTGGTGCGCAATGTATGGAAACTATTGGTGAACTCCGAAACTAATTGTCCCCTCTCTTGCCGTAGTGTGGTCCATCTCATGTACTGGTCCTCATAGTTGCCAACAGGGTAATATTGTTCCTTTACCACATCCACAAAAAAATCCCAAGTGGGCTCAACCCCATATATTCTAGACTCCTATGTGGAAGTCTTCTCCCAGTAAGTTTCCCACCAATTTTTGACATGGGGGAGAGCCTTAAGGAGTGAGAAGGTGATCTTTTCCTTGTATGAAAAATAATGTAAGAGAAATAACCTTCTAGCAGATTTAACAATTTATCTAGGGCATCTGCATCTATTTGACCTTCAAATACGGGAATATCAAAATTAACCTATACCTTGAAAGGCAAGGTGCCTCCAAAGTGGCTGCGTGATGAATATGTGCCTGATGCTATCGGTAGGCGTTGAAGGATGTGGGAAAAATTCTCCATCATTTCGTCCCTCTGTCGTGTGAGAGCTTGCTCAAGCAACAGACTAATAGGATCGTCAACTCCATCATTTTTATTTTCTTCCACCATTGAGGGTTTCTTGGGTGTGTGAGAGCGATTTTCCTCAAGAGAGACAAGCTCGAGACCCAACTTTCTATACTCAGACCTCGTCGGGGACATGCATTAAAAACGATCAAGAGAAACTTGCTTTGATACCACTGATCTGGATTATTTTCGGCACGAAATGAGAGTGGAGATATAACACATAAATATTTAGAGATATTGCAAGAGAGACAATAATATAACAGAGATATAGCGAAAATAAAGCAAGAGTGATAGATATACAGTAATACGTGATTTCTATTAACGAAATAAATGTACAGAGACTATAAAATACAGAGTGAAAGACTCGCTAGAATGGTGGTAGCTTATCTCTGAGAAGAGATGTGACAGCTACTCGCATCCGTGAGAAGAAGATTACAATGAGGCTCTGAAGGCCTTTTTACAATAAGCAGGAATACCAAAAACCTAACTTTGGGAGATGAAGCGCCAAAAGTCATGTGGGCCCGGTTTGGTCAAGTTGGTGCATCAACTTCCCAGGGTCGTAACTTTTGCAAATGATCTTCGTTTTAGGCGTATGATAGCTCGTTGGAAAGATCTATTATCCGAGAACTTTTGGGTGAGCAACATGATCTAAGATCCATTTTTCTCCTCGTTTTCTCAAAAAACATCGTTTAGGGCCTCAAAATGGCCCCGGAAGTTAAAAACTGCTAAAAATAGTAAATTGCCAAAAACATGTTTTGGGCCAGTTGGAGAAGGTGGGTGGCCACCGATATCCACCTGGATCAGTATGAATCCTTACACATCTTCCAAGTGGATACGAGTGGCCTCCCACCTAATCCAACTGGATTATTTTGTATGTTTTCATGTCTAAGCATCTTGTTGTACTTCTGGGGTCGTTTTGGGGCCCTAAAAAATGTTATTTTGGCTCACCACAGTCAAATTGTATACAGAATAAGAGTTTGATGACGTAATGCATCGTTCTCAAAAATGCCTTTCCAATAGGCTATAATGTGCATAAAACGAAGATTGTATGCAAAAATTATGACCCCGGGAAGTTAATGTACTAACTTACCAAAATGGGGGCCACATAACTTTTGGTGTTTCATCTCCTAGGGTTAGGTTTTTAGATATCTATGGTTTTGGCATTCATGGTTATCATAAAAAGGGCTTCAAAGCCTCATTGTAATCATATTCTAGAAAATGAGTGTAGCTGTCACATCTCTTCTCATAGATAAAGTTTCCACCATTCTAGCGAGGCTTGCACTCTATATTTTTACAGTCTCTTTACAATTATTTCATTAATATAAATCAAGTATTGTTATATTTCTCTGTTTCTGGAAATTTTCATGAGTGTTTCATTGTAATATCTCTTATTTCATTCCGTTCCACTCCTAAATCCATATCATAATGATAAAGACTCAAGATGATAGATGCTATCACATATGGACCTAGAGTGAGCCTAATCTCAAAGAGAGTCAATTAGCTCAGAGGGAGAGTCACAAAGGGAGTTTCCCCTGTGTTCTGGTTGGAGAGAGATATCTCCTAGAACTGACAAACATGTGACTTGAGTCTAGGTTGCATTTTGTATACTTCAACAATAAGATTTCGCATGATGACTAATGTGTATATATATATATATATATATATGACATGATATTTATAATACAAGGTATAAATATATGTAATAAACAAGTAGTAATTTATTATCCAAGGGACGCATCCTTTCATGGATGGTCACCGCATGTTCTTTATATATGGAACACTCATCATTGTAATAATATATCAATCTCACATATAATCTCATATAAAAAAAAACAACATCCCCACTATAATCCCCAACTTAATTAATGTTTAATGTAGATATAATGTATGGTTGAGGCCAAACGATGTAATATGCAAAACGTATTTCATAATTTTAATAAATAAAATGTGATTCTAGTTGCTAAGGGACAAGGATAGAGATGGGGGATGATTAATCCAAAAGAGGGGAGGGGTCTAGAAAGGAGATTTTATCCATGAGTTAATTCCCAAATCCCCTTCCCTATATTTTGAGTGAACCTTCATATTTTTCCCTTGAGTGTGGAAGATCCCAATAATTGAATATTTTTAAGAGGGTGGGTGTAATTAGAAACATCCCATAGTTATTGAGAGATAAATTGAAGTACAGTTAGCTTGGGTAAAAGCGTGGGTCATGCAAAAAAAAGGAGGAAATTTGTATGGGGGAGAACAACAATTTTTGGTCATTCAATTGTTTGCATGAGAGCAAGAAGACAATAGGAACAAGGGAGATAGAGCTGGAGCAACAATGGAGGGTGAATTCTGGAGTGTTATTGGAGTTGAATATTTAAGAATCAATTTGAAAGGCTTGCATAAGAACCATCTTGTCAAGCTCGAAGAGTGAACTAATGTGGGAGTTTCAATGTAACATCAAGTTATTGTTTTTGTTTCCTAGTAGTGTTCTTGGTATTTAGTCCCCTTCAGTTCCCAGTAGTGATATTTACCTGCACCAGAGAGACCCTAATAAATGAATTGAACTCTCAATGGACTAAGAGTAGTGAAAGGGTACATTTCTTAAGTTGGGTAGGTTGAGAGGAAGAGAGATAGAGAAATTTGGGATAGCTTTAGGCGAATGCCAGTGGGTTGTGGGTTTTAGTTCAGCTATGAGTGGGCAATGAGAGGAACCTTATTTTGTGTATTTATAGCCCCAACTTGTGGGTGAATTTTGATTGATATATATAATAGCAAGTATATGATTGGGTGGAATGTCCTTCCCAGTTGTTGGTTGAACAATTGTTCTTAAAAGACAAGTGTTTATCTTGTTTTTCTGAGTTATTTTCTGAGTTAACTATTATGCATTTTAGTTTGTGAATGGGAATGAATTATTAGTATCACTCATGTGATACTTCATCATGTTGTATATGCATCCATATAGGGGTTAAATATGTACATCAATAGTTGGTAAGTTACATGAATGATTGTTAGTATAAAATTATATTTGTGTGTGTGTATTTCACAAATAAAGGCCCTCATTTAGGATGGGGTACATTACAGATTGGTATCATAGAGAGGTTACAACACTCAGGCTATATGGGCTAGAGGAAACACACATGAAGGGAATTACAGACCCCTTCATGGTGAAGTTAGTCAAATTTCGAGATATGTTTTTTCAAAAAAATATAGAGCCAATAGAATTCGGGTAGAGCTCTTTACAGACTATGGGAGAAAATCCATATTTGAATATGGAAGCATGACACAGAGGAAATTTGAGGACAATGATGTCATGATGAAAAGTTTAAATGGTTGCGTGGAAGGGTTTGATTGGCATGGACCCAATGATTTGCGAGACTCTCGACTTTGGTATGCAGGAAAATAAAACACCCATATAGTTTCAACCCTATGGAGATATGGACTATTTGATCTAAGTGATAGAGCGATACCATCCATCATATCTCTAAGAAGACCACTCAATGGAAGAGTGCGCGGGCACAATTACAAGAGTCTTGTGGAATGAGGGTCACATATAAACTAATAATGTTGGAAAAGATCATTCTGATGAGAGAATTCTATGAGTGCAATCCCACGAGGACAAGGGTTGTCAATCGCATCAGGAGTAGATCCTGGTCATTCATTGGAAGGAGGCTTGTAGGAGAAATACTCAGCAAGTGAAAGTACATGAAATAAAATTCCATAAATATCAACTCGATAGGCTTGCAGGATGTGAGCTATGAGAAAATATTAAGACATCATAACCTGACATTTCATGGAGGAGATCCTGACCACAATAATTACTATGCAACTTTGAATATGAGGTGATCAAGAGCCATTTAATTAAACAATCCTTAGTATAATATATGTTAGGGTCATGTAGCAAGGGTAAAGGACATGGATTTTGGGATCCGTTGAGATATTGGTTGTTGATCAATGCAATTATTAATGTCCTATATATTAGATGATTATGTTGTCCTGAGAGGGTTGGAAGAGGAATAGTATTCCATATCAACATGACACATCATATCCATGTCAGCAAAGGGAAGGCGAGTCAAGGATTACCATTAGTAATTCGGGTATAGGTGGGACCCGTAGTGGCTAATTTTAAAGGAAGAGGTCGATGGGGATTAAGTATGAATCTCAATCATTCATTAGAAGAGGAGATCAGATACTCTTCCCTATTTTTAGTGTTTGAGTGAACCTTCATATTTTTCGCTTGACTATGGAAGATCCCAATCATTGAATATTTTTAAGAGGGTGGGTGTAATTAGCAACATCCCATAGTTATTGATATATAAATTGAAGTACCGTAAGCTTGGGGAAAAGCGCGGGTCATGCAAAAAACAAGGAGGAGGAAATTTGTATGGGGGACAACAAGAGTTTTTGGTCATACAATTTTTTGCATGAGAGAAAGAAGACAATAGGAAGAAGGGAGATAGAGCTGGAGAAACAATGGAGGGTTAATTATGGAGTGTTATTGGAGTTGAATATTGAATAATCAATTTGTCAGCATTGCATAAGAACCATGTTTTCAAGCTTGAAAAGTGAACTAATGTGGGAGTTGCACTGTAACATCAATTTATTTTTTTTGTTTCCTAGTAGTGTACTTGGTATTGAGTCCCCTTCAGTTCCCAGTAGTGAGATTTACCTGCACCAAAGAGACCCTGATAAATGAATCGGACTCTCAATGGACTAAGAGTAGTGAAAGGGTGCATTTCTTAAGTTGGGTAGCTTGAGAAGAAGAGAGCTAGATAAATTCTAGATAGCTTTAGGAGAATGCCAGTGGGTTGTGGGTTTTAGTTCACTTGTGAGCGGGCAGTGAGAGGCACCCTCTTTTGTGTATTTATAGCCCCAATTTGGGGGTGAATTTCTATTGAGATCTAGAACAACAAGTATATGATTGGGTGGAACATCCTTCCCAATAGTTGGTTGAACAATTGTTCTTAAAAGATGCGTGTTTATTTTATTTTTCTGAGTTAACTATTATGCATTTTAGTTTGTGAATGGGAATGAATTATTAGTATCACTAATGTTTTACTTAATCATGTTTTATATGCATCCATATAGGGGTTAAATATGTATATCAATAGTTGGTAAGTTACATGAATGATTGTTAGTAGAAAATTATATTTTTGTGTGTGTATTTCACAAATAATGGCCCTCATCTAGGATGGGATACATTACAGATTGGTATCATAGAGAGGTTACAACACTTATTCTATATGGGCTAGAGGAAACACACATTAAGGAAATTGTAGACCCCTTCATGGCGAAGTTAGTCAAATTTTGAGATATGTTTTTTTTACAAAATTACAGAGCCAATAGAATTCGGGTAGAGCTCTTTACAGACTATGGGAGAAAATCCATATTTGAATATGGAAGAATGACACAGAGTAACTTTGAGGACAATTATGTCATGATGAAAAGTGTAAATGGTTACGTGGAAGGGTTTGATTGGAACGAACCCGATGATTTGCAAGACTCTCAGCTTTGGTCTGCAGGAAAATACAACAACCATATAGTTTCAACCCTATGGAGATATGGACTATCTGATATAAGTGATAGAGAAATACCATCCATCATATCTCTCAGAATATCACTCGTGGGAGGATCTCGCAGGCACAATTCCAAGAGTCTTATGGAATGAGGGTCACTTATAAACTAATAATGTTGGAAAATATCATTTTGATGAGAGAATTTTATGACTGCGATCCCACGAGGACAAGGGTTTTCAATCGCATCAGGAGTAGATCCTGGTCATTTATTGGAAAGAGGATTGTAGGATAAATACTCTACAAGTAAAAGGTCACGAAATAAAATTCCATAAACATCAACTCAATAGGCTTGCACGATATGAGATATGAGAAAATATTAAGACATGATAACCTGGCATTTCGTGGAGGAGATCCCGACGACAATATTTACTATGCAACTTTGAATCTGATGTGATGAAGAGCCATTTAATTAAACAATACTTAGTGTCATATATGTTGGGGTCATGTAGCGAGGGTAGGGGACAAGGATTTTGGGAATCGTTGGGATATAGGTTGTTGATCCATACAATTATTTATGTCCTATATATTAGATGATTATGTTGTCCCGAGAGGGTTGGAAGAGGAAGAGTATTCCATTTCAATATTCCACATCAGATCCATGTCATCAAAGGGTAGGTGAGTCAAGGATTACCATTAGTAAGTCAGGTATAGGTGGGACCTGTAGTGGCTAACTTTAAAGTCATAGGTCGATCGGGATTAAGTATGAATCACAATCATTCATTAGGATAAGAGATCACATCCTCTTCCCTATTTTTAATGTTTGAGTGAACCTTCATATTTTTCTCTTGAGTGTGGAAGATCCCAATCATTGAATATTTTTAAGAGGGTGGTGTAATTAGCAACATCCCATAGTTATTGAGAGATAAACTGAAGTAAAGTTAGCTTGGGGAAAAGCATGGATCATGCAAAAAACAAGGAGGAGAAAATTTGTATGGGGGAGAACAAGAGTTTTTGTTCATTCAATTTTTTGCATGAGAGAAAGAAGACAATAGGAAAAAGGGAGATAGAGCTTGAGAAACAATGGAGGGTGGATTCTGGAGTGTTATTGGAGTTGAATATTGAAGAATAAATTTGTCAGGATTGCATAAGAACCATGTTGTCAAGATTGAAGAGTGAACTAATGTGGGAGTTGCACTGCAACATCAAGTTATTGTTTTTGTTTCCTAGTAGTGTTCTTGGTATTGAGTCCCCTTCAGTTCCAAGTAGTGATATTTACCTTCACCAGAGATACCCTGATAAATGAATGAGACTCTTGATGAACTAAGAGTATTGAAAGGGTACATTTCTTAAGTTGGGTAGGTTGAGGGGAAGAGAGCTAGAGAAATTTGGGATAGCTTTAGGAGAATGCCAGTGGGTTGTGGGTTTTAGTTCAACTATGAGTGGGCAGTGAGAGGCACCCTATTTTGTGTATTTATAGCCCCAACTTGGAGGTGAATTTATATTGAGATATAAAACAACAGTTATATGATTGGGTGGAACGTCCTTCCCAGTAGTTTGTTGAGCCATTGTTCTTCAAAGACAAGTGTTTATTTTGTTTTTTTGAGTTATTTTCTGAGTTAACTATTATGCATTTTAGTTTGTGAATGGGAATGAATTATTAGTATGACTCATGTGTTACTTCATCATGTTGTATATGCATCCATATAGGGGTTAAATATGCATATCAATAGTTGGTAAGTTACATGAATGATTCTTAGTAGAAAATTATATTTGTGTCTATGTATTTCACAAATAATGGCCCTCATCTAGGATGGGGTACGTTACAGATTAGTATCATAGAGAGGTTACAACAATCAAGCTATATAGGCTAGAGGAAAGACACATGAAGGGAATTGTATACCCCTTCATAGCGAAGTCATTCAAATTTCGAGATATGTTTTTTTTAGAAAATTACAAAGACAATAGAATTAGGGTAGAGATCTTTACAGACTATGAGATAAAATCCATATTTGAATATGGAAGCATGACACAGAGGAAATTTGAGGACAATGATGTCATGATGAAAAGCATAAATGGTTATGTGGAAGGGTTTGATTGGCATGGACCCAATGATTTACGAGACTCTTGGCTTTGGTCTACAGGAAAATACAACACCCATATAGTTTCAACCCTATGGAGATATGGACTATTTGATCTAAGTGATAGAGAGATACCATCCATCATAGCTCTCAGAAGAACACTCGCGGGAGGAGCTCACGGGCACAATTTCAAGAGTCTTGTGGAATGAGGGTCACATATAAACTAATAATGTTGGAAAATATCATTCTGACAAGAGAATTCTATGAGTGCGATCCTGCGAGGACAAGGGTTGTCAATCACATCGGGAGTAGATCCTGGTCATTCATTAGAAAGATGCTTGTAGGAGAAATACTCTGAAATTGAAAGGTCGCGAAAGAAAATTCCATGAATATCAAATCGATAGGCTTGCAGAATGTGAGCTATGAGAAAATATTAAGACATGATAACCTGACATTTCATGGAGGAGATCTCAACCACAATAATTACTATGAAAATTTGAATCTAAAGTAATCAAGATCCATTTAATTAAACAATACTTAGTGTCATATATGTCAGGTTCATGTACCGAGGGTAAAGGACATGGATTATGGGATCCATTGAGATATAGGTTGTTGATCCATGCAATTATTGATGTCATATATATTAGATGATTATGTTGTCCTGGGAGGGTTGGAAGAGGAAGAGTATTCCATGTCAACATGCCACATCAAATCCACGTCAGTAAAGGGAAAGTGATTCATGGATTACCATTAGTAAGTCAGGTATAGATGGGACATGTAGTGGCTAATGTTAAAGGCAGAGGTCGATGGGGATTAAGTATGAATCTCATTCATTCATTAAGAGAGGAGATCATATCCTCTTCCCTATTTTTAATGTTTTAGGGAACCTTCATATTTTTCCCTTGAGTGAGGAAGATCCCAAACATTGATTTTTTTAAGAGGGTGGGTGTAATTATCAACATCCCATAGTTATTGAGAGACAAAATGAAGTATAATTATCTTGGGGAAAAGCATGGGTCATGAAAAAAAAAAAGGAGGGGGAAATTTGTATGGGGGAGAACAAGAGTTTTTGGTCATTCAATTTTTTGCATGAGAGAAAGAAGACAATAGGAAGAAGGGAGATAGAGCTGGAGCAACAATGGAGGGTGAATTTTTGAGTGTTATTGGATTTTAATATTGAATAATCAATTTTCCAGGCTTGGATAAGAACCATGTTGTCAAGCTTGAAGAGTGAACTAATGTGGGACTTGCACTGTAACATCAAGTTATTATTTTTGTTTCCTATTAGTGTTCTTGGTATTGAGTCCCCTTCATTTCCCAATAGTGAGATTTACCTGCACCAGAGAGACCCTGATAAATTAATGGGACTCTCGATGGACTAAGAGTAGTGACAGGGTACATTTCTTAAGTTGGGTAGATTGAGAGGAAGAGAGCTAGAGAAATTCCGGATAGATTTAGGAGAATGCCAATGGGTTGTGGGCTTTAGTTCAGCTATGAGTGGGTAGTGAGAGGCACCCTCTTTTGTGTATTTATATCCCCAACTTGGGGGTGAATTTATATTGATATCTAGAACAACAAGTATATTATTGGGTGGAACGTCCTTCCCAGTAGTTGGTTGAACAATTGTTCTTAAAAGACAAGTGTTTATTTTGTTTTTCTGAGTTATTTTCTGATTTAACTATTATGTATTTTAGTTTTTGAATGGGAATGAAATATTAGTATCACTCATGTGCTACTTCATCATGTTGTATATGCATCCATATAGGGGTTAAATATGTATATCAATAGTTGGTAAGTTACATGAATGATTGTTAGTAGAAAATTATATTTTTGTGTGTGTATTTCGCAAATAATGTCCCTCATATAGGATGGGGTACGTTACAAATTGATATCATAGAGAGGTTACAACAATCAGGATATATGGGCTAGAGGAAAAACACATGAAGGGAATTGCAAACCCCTTCATGGCGAAGTCAGTCAAATTTTGAGATATGTTTTTTTTACAAAATTACAGAGCCAATAGAATTTGGGTAGAGATCTTTACAGACCATAGGAGAAAATCCATATTTGAATATGGAAGCATGACACAGAGGAACTTTGAGGACAATGATGTCATGATGAAAATCGTAAATGGTTATGTGGAAGGGTTTTATTTTCATGGACCTGATGATTTGCGACACTCTTGTCTTTGGTCTATAGGAAAATACAACACCCATATAGTTTCAACCCTATGGAGATATGGACTATTTGATCTAAGTGATAGAGATATACCATTCATCATATCTCTTAGAATACCACTCGTAAGAGGAGCTCGCGGGAACAATTCCAAGAGTCTTGTGGAATGAGGGTCACATATAAACTAATAATGTTGGAAAATATCATTCCGACGAGAGAATTCTATAAGTGCGATCCCACGAGGATAAGTTATGTCAATCACATCAGGAGTAGATCTTGGTGATTCATTGGAAATAGGCTTGTAGGAAAAATAGTCTACAAGTGAAAGGTCACGAAAGAAAATTCCATGAAGATCAACTCTATAGGATTGCAGGATGTGAGCTATGAGAAAATATTAAGACATGATAACCTGGCATTTCATGGAGGAGATCCCAAGCACAATAATTACTACGCAACTTTGAATATGAATTGATCAAGAGCCATTTAATTAAACGATCCTTAGTGTCATTTATGTCGTGGTCATGTAGAGAGGGTAAAGGACATGGATTTTGGGAGCTTTTGAGATCTAGGTTGTTGATCTGTGCAATTATTGATGTCCTATATATTAGATGATTATGTTGTCCCGAGAGGGTTGGAAGAGGAAGAGTATTCCATGTCAACATGCCACATCAGATCTATGTCAGAAAATGGAAGGTGAGTCAAGGATTACCATTATTAAGTCGGTTATAGGTGGGACCCGTAGTGGCTAATGTTAAAGGTAGAGGTTGATGGGGATTAAGTATGAATATCAATCATTCATTAGGAGAGGAGATCATATCATCAGGTCCCATGGAGATCGACGATTAGGAAGGCTTGTTTGATGGTGTTGTGAACTGCAAGTCGTGGGAGGATTCATGAGCATGTAAATTTTATCCCTGGTGGGAAAGGTTGTGAGCCCAAGCCTGATAGTGTTGCGGGGTGTGGAACTTGAAGTATATGGGGAGCATGAGTAAGTTTCCCCCGGTGGGAAAATACCAATAGTGTGGGCCTGATTTTGTTTCAAGCTGCAAGGAGATCCATAAGTGTTGCAAGTTTCATCTAGAAGGAAATTTCCTCATGAAGGTGTTCTGATAGTGTTGCAGGCCATAAATATTGAAGGCCTATGTCTAATGGTGAAGTGTAGGAAATATTATCCCAAAGGTTTGGAATGAGTCCACGTGGAAGCTAGTGGGCTAGTACGCCAATTGAAACATATGTTAGACATGATTACATTATCATAAGAAAATTCCCAAGATCTTTAGAGGGGCCCAAATTTCTTCTACAAGATCAACATTGAGCAAACGAATGGTCATTGGAAATATCTTGCAGAAAGGAATCCAGTTATGTACCCAAAAAATTGTTCTCAGTAGTAGAAATTGCATTCAACTCAAAAAAAGATGATTGGTGTCCTAAAGAGAATAAAAAAAATTCATTTTTTTTCGATATATATATATATATATATATATATATATATATATATATATAT